>JAQZBX010000233.1:49723-121085 GCA_029593785.1 Cabassous unicinctus
GGTGGGGAGTAGGGGGATATTTCCAGCTCATCCCAAACCTGCTGTCTGCCCTTTTGCTCCAACCCTATCTTGGCTAAGGTGCCCTCACATTGGGGTTCTGGTTTTCTCTGGAGAAAGGATTGTTATCCGTCCTCCCCTCTGCAATCAGTAAAGGCAAACATCAGTCGTTGGGTTACACCAGGCGGTCAGGCCGTGAGATCTGGGCTTGCCATTCCAGGCATGAGCCAGACCTGCCCTGGCCATGCCCTTAAAACATTCCTGGGATCAAGAAGTCATCCTGAAATTCTACTCAAACAAGGGCCGGGGGACTAAATTACTCCTTGTCTCTCTCTGGCGCCTCTCCTCACTGGGACGAGCAGGGTGCATGTGGACGTCTAGTCCTAAATCCACAGCTGGCCTGCTAAAGCACTGGGGACAGCTTAAAACCCACTGGGAGGCCAAAGCTCCAGGTGGGCAAAGGCCTTGCTCTCCACAAGAGTTTACAACCTGGGAGTTTAACCCAGCCTACATCCTCGTTTTTCTGCCCAATCAGGGTGAAGAAGGGAAAGGCGAGCTCTGCCCAGGAACCTCTTCTTCCCTGCCCTCTGCCAGCTTCCAGCTCACTGTCACTCCTGGGCTCGTGCACTGGCCCCAACAGGAGAGAAACCAAGGTGCTTTTGGGAGCCCACCAGGATTCTCATATGCCCACCATAGTCCGGTTTCATCAGCCAGAAGTTGCTCTCTGGGCTCAATGGACTTGTTGCAGCGTGGAGATGGTCTACATGGCAGACGCAGGGGGCCAGGGCTGCCTCTCTGCCCTTTACTCATATTTCCATCTCCTCAACTCTAATCCCATCTAGGCCCATGGTCCAGAATTCTCTGATGGATCTGCGGTTCTGTAGTCTCAGGGTGGGTGTATCTCTTCCTGCGAGCCCATCTTCACTTGGGAGGCCGGAGTGGGGTGGGGGGTGTGTGGAGAGGTGCCCCAAAGAATGTTTACTTTCACTTCTGCCTGGACCCTCAGGGATATCACTGTCTCAGGACCACTCTTGAGGTGAATTTCTCACTGTCTTGTATTTGTGGTTACTGTGGGTCCCACCATGAATGTTCTATTAAGGGACATGCATCCGGGGAAGGAGGAAAACTTTGCAACAACTGGAGATGTGGGTTTACTAGGCATGGAATGAAGCCGAGGACGGTTCTGTGCAGGAACAGGAGCCTAAGGCCCAGAAGAGTCATGCAAGGACCATACAAACAAGGAGTAATACATTTCACATATTTTACTCCCAAGTTCCATTTTAACAGGCACATGGATAAGGAGCCATCATGTCCTTTGTCTCCGCAGAGGATAACTCATGGTTGCCGGAGTAGAGGGGGGAAACAGAACTGTGAAGTGATGAGAGCTGAGGCTGGGGGCTCTGCCTCTGGCTAAAGTCCAGAGGAAACCATGACTACGACCTCAGACATGACGTCTCCCTCGGATGGTCCAGTATTTGACGGTGGCCACTCGCCACCCGCAGAGGTCCGTGAGATGAGCTCCTGTTCCCAGCCCCCAATATGGTTCCTCCTCAGGGACCACTACCCAGAATTCTCTGATAGTCCTGAGGGTTTCTGGAGGCCCCTGTCTGTCCTTCTTGCGAAAAAGCTCATCTTTTGAGGGAGGGCAAAGCAGGGAGCCATTGTCCAAGCGGGGGCCTGTGATGCATGGGACAGGGCTACCCTGAGCCAGGGAAAGCCTCCTGGGTCCCTACCTCTCCACAGTGCATTCTGCAAGAGCAGGCAATGAGGTTTGCCTCCGAAGAGTGTCCAGAAGCAGCCATATTTATGGGACCTTTAGATGTGGCTTATGATGTCATCAGTGCCACAGCACTGAACCACATCGGAGAATTTCCCACTTCACGGCTCTTGAAGCCTTTACAGCCCACGTGGGTGCCCCGGGATCCTGGAGCATCAAGTTATCTCAAGGTCTGGTCCCGTCAGGGGATGCTCTTGAGAGGCTTCCATTTGCTGGGCCTCGGGGATCAAAGGCTCTGCCACAGCCAGTGAAAACAAGACCAAGTGGAGAACAGCACAGCAGCCAGGGAAGGATGGGAGCTGGGAGGCCAACAAAGGCCTGTTGCCCCTGGGGCTGGGCCACTCCAGAGATCACCAAGGACGTGTACACTGAAGCTAGGAGGCTCCAATCCCCTGCAAGGGCTTTCACTGTCTGCCAAATTCTCTATGATCCCGGGCACTGTTGCGATCATTTGATCCAGACAAACACTTGCTCACCCACCTTTCAACTCTAATCTCTTTGGGCCGGGCAGTCAGGCCCAGGGCCTTCCTTGGCCCCTTTCTTTTGGGAAATTGGCCCAGGCTGATGGGGCAGGCAAGATATGTGGTCTCCATACTCCTTCTGTAGGGAGCAGGAAGGTACTTGGGTGGGGGTGGGGTAACTGCCACAGCCCACAGACAACCCAGTGCCCACCCGGAAATCCTTCATGGGGGGGGAGGGGAGGGACCTCCTACTGGCACTTAAGATTTGTAGACGACACACACAGCTTATCTAAAGCTATGAGCAAATGGGACCTGCTCAGGCTTCCGACTCCAGTAGTTAAAGTTCAGATTGATCAAGCTCCTCAGCTGCATTCCCTGATTTCACCCAGTTCCCTAGCCCCTCCCCACCCCACTTGCTGATGTGGATCTTATACATGTGCCCCCGGCTTTGGCCTTCTTCCCAATCCAATAAAGTACGTTCCCCGCCAATGTCAACCGTGTGCTAGCTCAAGGCCAGTTGCCACAGGAGGCCCAGGAGGGAACCAGGCAGTCCCTGCCCATAAGGAGCCTGCCCTCAGGTTGGGAAATCAGGCGGCTGAAAGGAACCGCGCCACCTCGGCAACCTTGCACAGACCCACAGATGCCACACAGCCAAGTCTTGAACCACAGCTAATGTGAGTCTTGGCAGGATGCTTTGGGATCCTCCCAGAGCACAAAGGAGTGGGCCACCTTAGCCTAAGTAACTGCTCCTGGGAGGCAGTCGGGAGACTGTTTCTCATCATCTCAGGCTCTTTTCTGCCTCACCCTTTCCTCAGGATATAGCCTTAAAATAAAAAAAACCTCCTAGCTGCAGTCTAGAAGTGGCTCCTTAGCAATGGGGTGTCCCACAACTCCCACTGCAGTCATCAGTCCCTTTTGTTTTGGTGTTGTCCTTTGCAGGGAGCCAGCGCACCTTTGGCCACTCTTCCTCTCACTGTCTATGTAAGTAATAAACCGGTGGAGCCTAAACGTGGCATGTGGCAGCTTAACTGGCCAGACAGGCCAGGCCTTGGCCTTGGCTGTGTACTCGACAGTGAGTTCATAGGTACCAGTCATCAGGAAGTGATGCTAGAAACGGAGAAGAAGCCAAGTATTATGGACAGAGCAGAGTTGGAGAGTTCCCATCTATGACCTGCTTGGACAAAAATCCCTGAATATTTGAACAGGGCCTCTCCTCATGAACTCTTTTAAATGCCAGCATGCTGGCATTAGAAAATGATTACCTTAAGAGACTTGCCTAGAGGCTATATTTGCAACAGTGGGCCCCAGACTCTGGAGACTGTGCCCTTGGTGGCTTGGGAAACGTGGATACCTGCCCTCACCAGAGCCACAGCCACCCACCAGGCCTCTCTCTCTCCCTGGATTGCTGAGTTTGGAGATGAACAATTTTCATCTTAACAGTGTAGGTGTCCATTCTAGCTAGGGGAGAGAATATTGGGATGGATAAAAGCTCCTTTCCAGTGCTCAGGATGGAAAAACTAAGGTAGGAACATCATGCCAGCTCGACTCAAGCCCTGAATACCCAGAATTTATGGAACTCAAGGTCAGACTCACAGATTTTCCTGTACTCTGGGTTCATCTGTGAATGAAAGACATTTCTCTGAGTATCTTAGTAGGGAGCCAGTTAAAAAAAAAAAACAAAAAAACTTCCCCTCTCCCCCCAACCCCTGCCAAACAGATCCCACGGTCAGGAAATGTCCCCCAAACATAGCTGAAGACTGTGGTAGCCCAAAGCTGACAAGGTGGCTGGTGCTGGATGACTTCTTGGAGCATCTCCCCAGCTCCTTCCCCTCCAAGCCCTCTCCATCCTTATATCCTATCTCACCCCATCCCGTCCTTATTTACTAGCCCTGGCTGGACCCTGCCTATCCCTGGAGTTTGCCACTGCGGTTAGCTGGTTGAAATCCACTCATTGCCCACACTCCCCAACCGTGCGCCCTCTCTACGGTAGGCTGTGGATTGCTCTGTAAGAGTATGAAGTTCCAGCCCCTTCCCTGTGTCACCCATGCTCCCTTTGGGCTCCTGCCACAGGCCCTCCTTGCCAGCATTTCTTCAAGATGCCCAAGGTTGCCCCCCCCCAGAGAGGCAGCCCCAGCAAGCTCACATCACAGGAACCAAGCAGTTGGCTGAGCTACACAGATTTGAATGTAACTTTTAGAAGGTATCAAGTTGGCCGATCCCCAACCCCCCAAATACCCCACCACAGTTAAGACCCTTCTGGAGGGCACAGCTGCTTGCCTTCCATGTGGGGCCCAAATCCCGCATCCCTAGGGTGAGTGACCTCCACTCCAACATACTCCATCTAACTTGATGTCCCTGCACGCCTCTCCCACACTCAGGTGCCTGCAATTTATTCCAAGGGTCCACCAATCCGCTTGCTTTGGGACAAGGCAGCTGACAAAGAACAGAGGTTCCTGGCCGCAGCAAAACAGAAGGCAGAAGCAGGCAGCGCCAGAGGCGAGCCGCGACCCCACGCCCAGGGCACAATGGACCTGCTCGTCCGCTGCGACCAAGGGCTGCCGGAATCCCCCCCCACACCCCACCCCGCGTTCCCCGCCCTCCGCTTCCTCCCGCGGACTCTTGTGGTGATAAAGGCCCGTTTTCGCCCTCAGGGAAGGGGACCCCCACAAAACTGGGCGGCGGGCCGGAGGCAGCCGTTGGGAACGACCGTTACTCCAAAGCCTGGGCTCCATGGGGAGCGCGCCCTTAGGGTGGGCTGGGGAGGGGCTTGTCCGGCGACGCCCCGCCCCCTCGCCCAACTCTGACCGCCGCCCCGCCAGGGGTCACTCTGCTCTGAGAACCCCCCGGGGGATAGACGTTTGCGACTTTCCTCCTCCCTGGACTCCTGGGCGGGAGGAGCCCGGGGAGGGGAATTGGGGACCAATTTCTAGGACTTCCTTACACATCCCTGATTTCAAATATCCTGTCCCGTTGTCAGACTGCGCCTCCCTCGCTGCCCTTTGGAGAACGCTCCTAAGGGCACCTTCTTAAGTGTGTCAGATCCAGCTGAGGAGAAGTGATTGAGAGTTCAGATAACTTGATTCACCAAGTTGTCCCTGGGATCAGAAAGATCTTTTTATGGGGGTGGGGGATGGGGGGGTGGACACTGTCAAAGTCCTTGGGCTTGAGGACGTGTGGACACTATCTGGCCAAGGTGGACTTTTGCGTGGACAGGAGAGAGATGGGGGGAGGGGGGTAGAGTGGACCCACGACCTATGGCAATTTCAAGACTAAAAACCCTGCCTGGAAATGGTTTAGCTCCAAGTCCCACTCCTCTCCTAAACCCTCTGTTTTCTCTCCATCCAACTTGAAGTCAATGGATCTAATTCATTTCCAGAAAAGTTCAGGCCGCAGGAGTTTCTCCACCAGCATCTTCCTTCCCCCATATGTGGGTGGGCTGCATATTCCCTGTTCTTTTTTTCCTGACTGTCTTGAGTAAGCAGCCGGTCCCTCCATCCTGGGGACATTTAACCCTCAGCTCACGGCTCTAGCTGAGGACATAGAGCAGTAAGGTGAAAAGAAAGGAGGCGAAAGTAATTTCTTTCCAGTCTAGCAGATGCTCTTACTAGGAACCTGGAGGAGGTGGAAATTAATAAACTGAAAGTGACTGCAAACATTCTCTGCCACTCTCCCATCTCCGCCTTAAATCATTCCTTTTAAATAACTGAAGAACTTAAATTTGGAAAAAGTAAGAATTGGCTGTTTCTTGGGGGCAAACAAAAGGTAGCTCTGAAATCATACCATTGCGTCAGTGTAAATCCATTAAAAATAAAATTGTTTATAATGATCCACGTGTGCCCTGACAACCCCCATCCAGCTACATGCAAGAATCCCCTCCTTTTCCCCCCTGCCTCCACCAAATCCATCTTTGACAATTACTCTTCTCAGAAAAAGTCAGGATAAATTGTCAGGAAATAGACCCCCGGGAAGAGAGAAAGAGGAGAAATCTGTTTGTAAATTAGTGCTTGGACTTTTAAAAAGTTAGAGGGATTTACCTTTAAAATGCAGATGTGTGTTGTGATGGTCTGAAGGGGGCAGATAATGATGTAAAGAAAACAAGGTGGATAAAATCTTCCCTAAGGCCAAATGAGTGGGGCATGTGACGGGAAGGCCCAGGGGTGGCGCTCCAGAGGAAAGAGGAGATAGCGGCCTAGAAGGAGCTGCTTGGCTCTGGTGGATGTGGTTGGTGGCTCGGAGGGGCCCCTCGATGTGCTTGCTCTGTTGTCCTTTCACCTGAGCTGTCTGTGCAAGTGTGAACCGAACTGCAGTGGGGGAGCCAGAGAGAGGGAGACTTGGGGAAGGGAAATTCACACTCTTCCAGATTCTTTTCTCAGAAGAGCCAATTTCAGGTCCCCTAAGACAGGCTCTAGGCTCCATTCTGTCACTTTCCCAAACAGGAGTGTCCTGGAAACATTGGTTATAGTAGGAAAGGGGCAAAAGTGTTGTGGGAAGGCTAGCCAAGCATCAGCACTAGATAACCAGCTTGGGAGAGTTAGGGTCGCAAGACCCCAAGCTTAGGAAAGGCCTTGGCCTATCAGGAGGACCTCAAAATGCAGCATGTTCGCCATGGTTCCACTGCAAAGCCCTCTGCCAGCCTCCCAGAGGGAAGGTGTCAGGACGGCCTCTGTCTTAGGGGTAGGTTGGTTTGGAGTCGGTGCCTCCTTGGCATTAAAAGCAGAGGGCCGAACTCCTAGGGGGCTCCCAGAAGGAAGTCAGAAGCTGTAAACTAGGGATCAGAACTGGTAGAAGAATCTGCAACTTGTTATTTCTGAATGTTTCTATTTTGGTCAATTCCTTTGTTTCTCTGTAGTTAAAACCCTTAAAACAGCAAGGAAGTGGGGAGCAGGGAGACAGTCCTTCTCAACAGTTAGTCTTGAGGGGAGCCAGATCCCTCCCAAAGAGAATGAAAGCGACAGAATCCTTGGGGCTTGCTCTACCCAGAAGGAACGAGGGTTGGCAGAGAAGGGAGGTCCGGGGTGGAAGGACAGAAAGTCCCCCTGGGGATGTCATAGGGGACAGGTCCTGTGTCCCAAACAGAAACCCATGAACACAGAGGGGTTTGCACAGAGATCTGGGAGCCATGAGGTAAAAGAGAAAGATTGGGGGGCGCGGGGGGAAGGGGGTCTGGGCAAGTTGGAAGCTTGGCCATGATGCAACATGGCTGCTCTAATTGCATCTTTCTTTGACTCGTCACGTGAATTTGCACACCATCTGACCCTCCCCAGCTAGACTGTATGCCCCTCGGGAGCCCAGGCTCCATCCGAATCTATTCCCATTGGCACTTAACTCAATGCCTGGCACACTAAGTCAAATGAATTTTATTAAAACCATTTAATTTGCCTGAAATGCTCTATTTGCAAGTTCATACTTCTAGAACCCAAGTTATTCTTTTCCCCGGTCATTTGAAAGGGATTCTTTCAGACCCTCTGCCTGGCTAAGGGAACTAATCTCACAGTACCTGAACCTTTCTTCCAGAATTGTCAGGAAATGGGACTTGCTGGCTTAGCTGGCTATTTAATTCAGAACTAACATTACCTAATAAAAATACTATATGTGAATGCACTTTGGGAGTAGGTAAAATGCTATACAAATGCAAGATGGTATTATTATTTGCTTATAAGATTTGCCTGTTGCTAGACTATATAATAGATTATTCTCTGCCCAGGCTGGAAGGGCTTAGTTAAGGTGGATTGCTAAAAGGGGAGGAAGTCCAAATAGTAGAACCAGAGTTTTACCAGAAGTTTGCAGCCGGCGGGGTGGAAGACAGAAGGGAAACTCGGTCCTCAACACAGCAACAGGGGACCCGCCTTCTGAGTTGGGGGCTGGTTCAAGATGCATTCCTAAGACAAGGTTTCAAGGCAGGCCTCTTCTGAAAACCTAACTCCCATCTCTCTCCAGAACCCCACCTCGTCCCAGCTGTGTCTGTCCTAGAAGCTGCACACCTGGGGTTTTCAAACCCCTGGCTTGCCCAACATTGGAACCATCTGAGCATGAGTTTTAGTGCTAATGATGCAGATTGTGCTTCTAGAACTATGCTTGCCTCATGGTGGCCATTAAGAACATCACTTCCTAATTTAAGAAGCTCAACGTAGAGTGTATTTGGAGTTTTTTTGTTTTTTTTTTAAAGAGGGACCTGTACTAATAGGTTGATAAACTGTAAAATGTTTCCCCCACCTCTCCCCCATCCCATACTCCCCCACCCCTCCTACCATTGCAACCTTTGGCAATAAGATTTTCAAAGAATAATAATAATAATAAAATAACAGAAACAAAAAAAAAGATGAAAAGTTTATTGTGTCTCATATTTCATTTACTGTGTCTCATATGTGTGTGTGTATGTTAAACACACACACACATGAACTAAACACCTTGGGCATTTTTTTCAGGGGCATGGGAGTCTGAAGGTGGGGGCGTTGCATATTAGTATATGATTTTGTGGCCTATGCTTGAAATGGGAATATGGATTTATTTGAATAGACTTTTAACATTGCCCTGAAAACAATTGCTCTGGCACCTCCTGACACACCCCAGAATGTCGAGCAGAGGCTCCTCACCCGCCCTATCTCATAAACAAAATCCACAAAGCAGAGTTTCAACATTTACCAGTTCATCAGCCATGTTGAGTGCAGATCGTACCCACATCTCTTTGTGGCGGCTCGCTCTGAGCTGTCTTTGGCGCAGATGGACTAGGAAGCACCTGTTCTTATGAATCCTCCGTCCCCTCTTTCCTCAGCCAGCCTTTGTCCCTCCTCTCTACTCTGAGCGAGCTAGACACCAGGGGGTGAAGTATAAAGCCTGTCTAGTCCAACCCCTTTATTTTACAGATGAGGAAACTGAGGCCCAGAGAGGGATAACCCTCGCCCAGTCTGCATCCTCTACGCCACTCCCTTCTGACTGCACTTCCAATACCTTCCAGCATGAATCCACACCAACACGTCTCCTCTCCTAGCCCCACCTCCTGCATTACTCTTTTCAGAATATTTTCAAGTAGGTGGCCTGCCACCATCTTCTGGCGTGGCAAAGGCAGTCCTCTTTTCCTCCCTGGCCCCACCACTGGGTGTCCTGTCACCCCACTGTCTCTCCCGATCCCTAGTTGGCATCCTTCCAGTCATCACAAACTCAGCATGTAACTGCTTTTTATCTTTTCCCACCTCCTATGCACAAAATGGGCTGCAACCAAAGTCTTACCTTAAAAGCAGATATGGGAAAATGGTCATTGACCCATTCACAAGAATTTTATTGAACAAAAATCCTCTTCTATTTGAATAATGGCAGGAGAGACAACTTTGCCACTCTTTCGCTTTCCCCTGAATCAGGATACCAAAGACAACTGTTAGCATCAAAGGCCATGAACGTCAATTCAAACCCTGCCTAATCCAGTGCCTTCATTTGAAAAGCCAGCATTTTGGTAAAAAAACAGTTCTGCTGTGCAAGACACTTGCCAATACCTTACTTTGCCGTGTGTATCTGTCACTTTGCAAACAAATGCTTGGCCATTTCGTGTATGGGATGGAAACCACTATCGAGTTATAGCATGGCAGCGCAAGGAAGGGTGCTGGAAGTGATCTGATTAGGTCCCCTGGACCTTACAAATGAGGAAACTGACACCCAGGGAGAGGAAGGGGGTTGTCAAGGGCCACTAACTAGTAGTGGAACCGGGACCAGAATGCAGACCTCATGACTCCTGGTCAGGCCACACCCCCCACCCACCTTCTCTCAGAGCTAGACCTGAGGGTGTTGGCAATAGAAATGATCTTTGGAAGTCTTCCCAAGACTTTGTTCTAAATACTAAAAGCTTGCTCATCCACATCTAGAGAAAGCCAGCTACACTGAAGAATGTGCCGTCATCTCCTGACAGCTACCTGAATTAGAGGCCGGGTTCCCCAGAAGTGAGGACTCTTTTTTTCAGAAGCAGGTTGGGCAGATCCACATGACCATGTGGCTATTTGAGTGTTACTTCCTTCCAGCTCATCTAAGCTACCTGAGGGCAGGTACTGGACATCCCACCTCTTTGGTGTCAACCCTCAGTACCCAGCATCCAATGCTTCCTTGGCCAACCACCACCCCACCCCACCTTCCCCAGCTGCTGGGGCATTCACCAGGAATCCGAGGTGTCCACAGAGAAAGATAAAGACCTGGAAACCATTTCCAACATAGTTGGCCCAGAGCAGAGAGTAAACTACCAGAAACGGCCTGGAAGAGGCTGTAAAACGAAAATAAAACAGGATGATAATTTATGAAGTGCAATAAAAAGATCCAGGGAAGCTGAGCAGCTGGTGAAGGTCCATTTCCCTCTGCTCAGTGGATCTTTAACCATGCCAAGCAATTCTCTGCCCATCCCGGCAGCCCCGTCAAGGTGGGAAAGTGAATGAAGGCCGTCTTCAGGGCCCGAGACAGCCCTTGCTGCCCCTGTTCTCATACCCATTCTGCTCTACAAAGGTACTTGCCCTCCCCCACTCCAGAGTCCCAAAGCCCTTTACGATAAAATCCATTTCCTGACAGATCATGCACTTTCCTACCCATTTTCTCATTTGATCCTTACAGAAACTCTGTGAGAGAACTTCTTTGGAGATATCAGGGGACAGCCTCAAGGTCACACAGCTAGTCAGTGGCAAATCCAAGACCTGGACCCAAGGCTACCTATTTCAAGATCAAAGTCTTTCTCAAACCCACCCCATTATCCTTGCCAGGATCAGAAGACTTTGACATTCAACGTATACATGAAGGCTATTCCCCGTTTCCAACATCCTCCCCACCAGGGAAGCCCCAGTGGCCAGAGCCCAGGCCCAGGGCAGAGAGGGTACCCACTTTAATGGGCCCAGAGAAGCTGAGGGGCAACACCGGAGGGAGGCCAGCAAGCCTCCCTCATATCAGATTCTCTGACTAAGGCAGGCTGCCCCCTTTCCCCTCCACCACCCCCATCAAGGTGGGTCACCCTACAGGTCCTTGGGTTTGTGGGGCTCGTGGGCTGCCCCAACTCCAAGGAGTTCGATTGGCCCTCCACAAGGCAAGGCCAGGGGATCTGAGGGGGAATTGCCCCTAGTGGTTTCATGGGTGGTTGGCACCTCTCGTCCTGTGCGGAGAGGTGATGAGCCCCTCCCCCTACTCTATATCTACAAAGTTCAAAAGGTGAAGGCAGCCAGCAGCCAGGGAAGTGTGTCCCTGTCACACTTCCTTCAAGCTGGGTTTGAAAAGTTTCTGAATGTGAGGGGAGGTGCCTGGACACAGAGACTCTGGACATGCTCACATTCCAGTGGCTCCTTCTTCGGTTGACTTGGGACCATCCCTTCACAGCCTGGTGGGAGGGGAGGGCAAAGAGCTCAAATCTAGTGCTGGCTCTACTGCTCATTCATCATGTGCCCTCAGAGAGGTCACATCTGAAACACTGTGGCCTTTTCTTGTTCTGTCCATCTCAAAGTGTCCTGGGGAAGCTCCCATGAAATAAAGGATGTGACAGGACTTTGTGAGTCATCAAGTGCCGTTGAGCAATAGGGTGCTGTAATTATCATTGGAGGAGCAAAAGGGGTCGACAGCAGACCCATCCCAGCACCATCAGTCTTGAGGCCATTTATGGTCAGTCCTCGGGCCTATTGCCGCCACCGTGTCCCCTCCACGTCAGGGCCCTGCACACTCTTGTATTCTTTCCCCTGAAGCAAGCCCCAAACTCAGGCAAAGCAAATGCAACTGATGTGGATGAAGACCAGGTGGCGAATCCAAGGATCACTGACCCAGAATGTCCTCCCCAGGCTACCATCCCTGCCCCCCGGTAGGCATCCATTCTTTTTACTCATCCTTTTTCCCATGATCACACAGAGGAGGAAGGAGGCCATCGGGCTTAGAGTCCCGCTCTCCGCTTCTCTCATCTACCTCTGGCTCAAACTGTCCTGATCCCCACTCATTCTCAAGAACAGGTACCTGCAAAGACCCCTGGCATCCTCAAAAGTGGGGCTGGGAGCTGTTGTCTCAATTTGAG
The DNA here is from genome assembly GCA_029593785.1 of Cabassous unicinctus. Classification (NCBI taxonomy): domain Eukaryota; kingdom Metazoa; phylum Chordata; class Mammalia; order Cingulata; family Chlamyphoridae; genus Cabassous; species Cabassous unicinctus. The sequence continues at coordinate 61,971 of JAQZBX010000233.1, forward strand.
GCTGTTCAGTCTGGCAGTCGGCAAGAAGTCCATCCCAGAGGCCCTGGAGAACCCCTCTGATTGCCAGGCCTGGCAGCAGCTGCCCTGACCTCCTATCTGGTGATAATTTCCTAGCCTGTCCCAGGAAGCCCAGATTCCTCTGCCTGGCTGGTCCCCTTTATGTAACCCCATTAACCCCTTCCATCACTTGACATTTGTGAGAACAATTCTTTGTCAACCCAGAACACAGAATTCCAAAGTGATTTTTCAGGGGCCTGGATGCTATCACCGGGGTCTTAGGCAGAAACCTTCCCTTGCTCACCAGACATCAAAGCCCCTCCTGTTGAACTCTTGGGTGTCCAACTCTACCCTACTAATCTCTAAAAATCGCTTCTCTTTTCTCTCTCTGCAACACTCCCTTCCCCAGCAAAGCTTCTATTGCTTCAATGGGTTGGCACAAGCTATGTTACAGATAGAGTATAATCAAGTTTTAAAGTAATTTACTTTAAAGAGTGGGGCTGGGGAAACTGCCCGGAAGAATGAAAATCAACAGTGTGGTAGGCTTCTTTGGGAGGGTCATAGGGTGGTCAACCCTGAGATTGCTCACCGGGCCTCAACTCCCTCCTCCTTCCTTTTTAAGAACACAATCAAAGGGTGTGTGAGGGAGAATCAACCCAAACCCAATTAAAGATGCCTCTATTGGGGAGCCAGATCATCCAGAAACCCCCAAACCATCTCTCCGTGGCTGGGGCATACAAGGGAAACAACAGAGGTTGTCCAGAAATGAGCTGCCTGGAATTTCTCACCAGTCTGCTCATTCGGCATCCTGATAAGTTGCCCATTCTTTTCCATCCTCCTGAGGTTCTGGAAACAGGACCACCCAGGGTCATCCAGATGCTTCCGCACTCTGGCTGGTGGCACCAGGCTGATGGCCCACCAGGAAGCCTTTGGAGATCTACTGTGGCTGTTCAAGCCAGAGTTAGTTCCCATGACTCCTCTCAACCTGAAAATTTGGACTGCTGGCCGTTCCTTAGGAGCCTTCTGTTCTCCCCTCAAGTCCAAAGGGCCCGATTTCTGGTTTTTTTCTCTGGTTGACTGCTGCATGGCTGAGCTGCTCTGAGTTAACCCAAAGCAGTTCCTTAAGTATTTACCTGTGTGCTTGGCTCAGGGGGCTCCTGGTTCTGGTCCCTGTCCTCATGGAGCTTACAATCTGGTAAGGGACACAAGGCAAACCCAGCCCCAAGCAGGGAAGAGTCAGGAATCACATGCACAATGTACCAGCGAGGCCTGGGGTAAGAGAGCCTGCCTTCAGGTGAGCCAGCTCAGAGGGGAATTGCTCTGCAAACCCTTCTCATTAGACATAGAATGAAGGCCAACTTCATCCAGAGCCAGGTTCGAATCATCGTGGGTTTTTAATGAGTGGGGCCTGAATCAATGAGTCTTTCCTCCCTCTGCTGACAAGCAGATGAGCTGCTCACTGGAGCCCAGCTGTTTCCCAGATGGGGCTCTCTGGCTTTTTTCCATCCAGAGCCACTTAGTCCCCTGTCCCTGCTTCCCGCAACCCCCCTTTGTGTTGGCCTTCCATTTCTATCGACGTATTGATCTCTGCCAGCCCAGGAGCGTTTCTGCTGAGCATGCTCATTGCTCAGTCTGGTGGCCCAAGGTCATGGCTAGCTGAAGTTCCCAAAGTGCGAGGGCCCGAGGGGCAGGTTCTGGTAGGGGGACCGGCAACTGTGGCCTCAAGTCTGGAGCTGGGGAGTAAGTAGTACCTATAATGGAGATTGAGACAGAGGAATGATTATTTTTGTAGGAACAAAAGTGGGCAAAGTAAGGTGCTTTGATCAGCTTGGAGCCATCCTGGCAAATCTCTTGTTTTTGCACAAATCTGAACAGGTATTTAACCAAAGGCAACATCCAGGCTCAGGGCAGGCGGTGGCAAATAATAGGGACTTTTTTCTTTGTCTTTTACTTATCTTTGCTGCCTTTAAATATTTCTTTTTCCCTTTTATTTATTTATTTATTTTTCTCCTTCTAGCTCTAGACACCTGCTCCCATGGCCCCTGCCCTAACCGGCAAGCGTTAGCAAATTACCTGTCAAGAAATGCATGTTCTCGTCTTGGTGGGGTGGGAAGAAGGTAGGGCCTGGGTCAGAGTTCCAGCTCTGCCACTGCTGAGTGGGTGAGTAGTTAGTGCCTCCCAGCCTTGGTTTCCTCCAGGGTTGGCTGCCAGCCCACTCCCCGCGCCTTTCTTTGGCTCTGGCAGTCGAGGTTTTAAGGACACTGGGGACCCATCCCATCAAGTCATCTCCATGAAGAATCATCTAGTCAAAACGACCCACAGTCCACCCAAAGCCCCACCTCAGCTCCAGAGTGGGTCTCCCCAGGCCTCATGCTGGAGTCTGCCTTTTTACATGTTGACCCTGAGAGCTAACTGTTAAGGGAATGGATTAAGCAAGAGAAGCTAAGTCTGATTTTGATTAGCTTTGGGAGGTAGGTGGGGAATCCAGATCAAAGGAGAACCCAGAGCTGGGCTCAAAGCAGAGAGCAACTTGGGGGGAGTGGAGATTAGGCAGGGTCAGAAAGAAGGAAATGTGAACTCACCTCGACTTGCCCTCCCCCCCTCCACCAGAGCTCCACAGCCACACCTGCACACCTCTGAGACCGAGAGCTGGGACCACCACGGGATGGCTCTGAACGCCAACATCTGCCTCCTGTGGCCTCCCGCCCAGTCTCACAGAACGACCCGGTCTCTCCTCCACATTTTGGCATCCAGTAGGCACATCTGTGTTCACTGCATCCCACCCCACCCGTTCTCCACGCAAAACCTCCTCAGGGGAACCTAGTCCAGCCACCTAGAAGTTGACCTCTTCACGTGACACCATTCGAGGCCCCCAACATCTGGGTGCTCATTTTCTCTGACCTTCCTAGTGGGTTAGTTGTTTTTAAAGCTGGATGCTCAAGAACTCAAGGGTACTGCATCTGACTAGCAAAGGAGTGGAGAAAGGCACCCATCCCACCCGGTGCCTGGGTCCCTGAACCCTGCTCCCTCAAGCCCCTCCTTCCCAGGTGTGGTTCCAGCAACGCGCCTGGGCCCTTTCGCTCCCCCCCACCCCCACCCATGCCCATCATTTGCTAGGGAAGCCCTTATTAGACACAAAAGATGTCACCACAGAGATGAGCAAGAATAAAATTTCTGCAGAGGACAGATCCAGAAACAATTAAAAATGATAGAACGTGACACAATTTCTTAGAGGGACAGAGTGTTCTGAAAACACAGAGGCAGGTAGGTTCAGGGAAGAGCTCTTGGAGGCGGTGATGTTTGCGCTGGCTCAAAGCAGTGGGGTGGGGAGGGGTCGGTTCCACGGATCAGATAGGCTCAGCAAAGGAGGTTTGCCTGGGAGCTCTGAGCAGAGAGCCCCGGAGGAGGGTGGAAGCATTAGAGGGGGCTAGAGAGAAAAGCAGGCTGGGACTAGAGGCAAGGGACCTACCTCAAGGAACCTGGGCTCTGGCCAAGGAGATGGGAAATATGCGTCTTCAGTTTAGCACAGTGGAGGGTGAGGCCGTGATGAAGTTACGAATGCGTGTAAGGGATAATCAGTTGAGGGAGTGACTGATTTTGCCTGGGGAGATTGGGAAAGGCTCACAAGAGTCTCCTTCCCAAAAGGTGGTGTGGACAGAGGGGTCCAGCCAGAGTGGGGGAGGAACAGAGTAACTGAGTGACTTTTTGTTTTTGTTTTTTTTTTTGATGTTCAATGACCTCATGGCTCTCCCTGTAGTCCCTTCTTTCTTCCCCTGCTGCCCTGATGTCGCCATGGCAACAAAGCCCCAGGCAGGGCAAGCAGCAAGGCGGGAGGTGTGGGCTGCGGCTCCATGAGCTCAGGGTGGGAAACCCCTCCAGAGGTGGCAGCAGCAGGCCTGGGGAAGAGGCAGCCGAAAGGCTTGGCATGAGAGGGCGCACCAGCCAGATGGGGGAAAGAGGCTGAAGGAGTGATGATGGGGTGTGGGGGTGGGGGTGGGGGCTGGGGGCAGGGGTGATACATAGAAATAAGCACCAACAAGAGCGAGCAGGAAATGGGACATTCTCCCCTGTGCTCCCCGCCTCTCGCTACACGTTGTGATGTCATAGTCGAGTAGGCATAAGCAGGACTTCTGCTTATGCCTACTCCCTACTCCCATAGTTGAGAAGACCAAAATCACCTGCCTTGAGAGCAGAAGGAGAGCATGGCCCCGAAACCCCAGCCTGGCTCCCTAGGCATGTCCCCCTACCTGCCTCTGGAAGTGAAGAAGGCGCCCCTCCTTTGCCTCTGCAAGGAGGGCAGAGTTCCCCACCTTTTCCAGCATACCCCAGATTGGCATTGACTGTCCCTCTTGCTGATGCATCATCCTGTCCTTCCCAGATGCTCCCCGCCCCCCACCAGTGGTTTCCACAGAATATCTGTGCAGCAAAGAGTCAGGGTCCTCTTGAATAAAGTTCTTCTGAGGAATGTCTTGGGACAGAAGAGGAAGGACCTGATGTGGCCCTGAGCTGAAACCGGAGGTGGGGGTGCGGGCGACGGGCCTTCTGTCACCCAGCTTGGTATACACTTGGGAGGGGGAGCTGTCCTGGACTCAACAGTCACTCCATGAATCCCAGCATCCTCTCTGCTGCCCAGGGCAGGAGACGTGAGGGAGTGATGGAGAGGACCAGATCGAGTGTTTGGTATATGGTGACAGAAGCTGATCCATGGTTGAAAGTCACCCTACCGGTTTCTGCCTCCTCTCATTCCAGCAGTGGGAAAGCTGTACCTTCCTGGTGATTATCTTTTAACTCTCCTCCTGTGGTCCTCCACATAATGCTTGGAGCTTCTCCCTGCATCTCAGTTTGGAAGGATGAACCCCTCACTTGTTCCCAAATTATTGTCTGGCTTTGAAGCTGCTCACATCCCGATTCCTGGGCCCTGGCTGTGAGAAGGCCCCTCCACCTCCTCCCTCCATCCTTCCAAGCCTTCCTTCTCCAGGCTTTGCCTGAAGCTAATTGAAATGGCAAGGGAAGGTTGCATAGGGTGAGAGTTATTAGATGGACTTACGGGAAGCAATAAGGGACAATTTATGGGGAGCAATAAGGGACAGTTTGGTTTCCAGCCTCAGAGCCCCTTTTCTCTGGTTTCCAGTCACACAGAAACCAGAGAAGAGGGTCTCGGGCTGAGCCAGGCCTCCCATCCAGGGCAGTTGGTTGTCTCCATCTCTACCTCAGGACTTCTGCTTATGCCTACTTCCTGCTCCCTCCGCATTTCCACCCACCACAGCTCCATGACCCCACCTCTCCCTCCTCCTTCCAGTGATTCTTTACAGATTCAACTCCCATTGCTAACTGCCTCATGCTCTGAGCACTTCCCAGATCAACCTTCTGAGAAGGAGAGTCCATTGGCCCTGTGGCATCTCTTCACTCTAGGCCACGTCAAAGGCTGACCTGCCTGGGTGGACTGCCCGTAGGCCAGCTGGGCTGGCGGGATACCTAGTAACTGTGACTCTCTCTGGCGCAGGGCCACTGTCCTTCAAGGGAACCTCGAGCATGGCCAAGCTGCAACTGACATGTTGAGTAAACTCTCATTAACTCGACAGATGCCCATTGTGCACACACCACGTGCCAGGCACTGTTCTAGGCCCTGGGTATACCACGAGGGAAAGGACGGGCCAGCCCAGCCCTTCGCCTTTCTTTTCGCAGTGCACAATCCTCCGTAGGCTGGTGGAGTCTTCTCTAAGAAAGAGGAGATGAGGACATTGGAGGAACACAGGATCACACAGCGGGCCTGGCAGAGCCCAAGGAACCCACCCAAGCCCCACCACTCGTGGCCAATGAGGACACCAATGCCCGGTGAGGAGAAGTGGCCTGGCCAAGGCTGCTGTGAGCACCTGAGTGATGTGATGCAGGTGATGGAGACTTCGAGTTTCTGATGCTGGGGGCCGTGGTGGGCCTCTGTCTTTTTCTTCACTTCAGTGCAGTGTCTGTCATGGGAGAAAAAGAGAAGCCCTGATCTCCTGATTCTGCAATTCTTCTGCCCTTGCATCTTCTCCCTTCCTCCAAACCATCCTCCCCAACGCCCAGACTGTACTGGCCTGGCCTCGGCCAAGGCCGGTGGGCATGATGGGGAGGGCGCTCGAGAATCAGGGGCCCTGCTGGACCCCGACCACCAGCTGAGAGCCCAGAGCCTGCCTCGACCCCTCTGGGGAGAGCCAGATGGGCTGACTCTCTGATGTTTCACCCCCTTCCCCCGTCAGCTTCTTGGGCCACCTTTGTCATCCCATATTGAGATGTGAGCTTTCAGTGCTGCAGGAGGTTTCATAAAATAGGACACCCCTCAGCACCGATGCATGCACAAGACTGCAGCAGAGCCGTGGGTTTTCTGCTCTTCGGGTCATATGGGACATGCATGCATGTGAATCCACTCACTTTCTTTGAGCCCCAAATTATGGGTCTGGCTTCCACCCAGCAAATCCTCTCCAATGTGCCGCTTTGGGTACTTTCATTCTAATTCTTTCTGCTTTTTGTGCTCTGTTCCCCCAAACTGCCCCCGTCCTTACTCTGCTGCAGGACGGTCCCTCTGCCATCGCCTGGCCCTCTCACCACCCTAGTCCAGCCACTCCACCAGCTTCCATGATGGACCAACAGAGCTGGATGGAGAGAGAAAGAATGAGAAGACAGAGGCCCTCGTTGCTCATCCAGCACCATGCAGCCCGGGCCAGGGCTCCTTCCCAGGACTGCAGATCAGCCTCAGAGGAAACGTGTCCAAAAAACACACATGCTCAGGCCACTGCCCCAAGATTTTGATCAGTAAGCCCCGGGTGAGGCCCATGATGAGGATCTCTGCCCTAAACTGGATTAGGGGAAGGAAGGGGAGAGGCCCTCCTCCCACAATACTGCCAGTCTCTGAATAGAAAAAAGAAAAATGGAAAAAAAGAGCAGCGTGGAGAGAAATTGCATTAGGGAACAGTTGCCTGTAATTGTTACAAAACTTTTGAAAAGCAAGAAACAACAAAGAAATAAAAGCAGTAGATAATTAAGTACATAATTGTACACACCACTCGTTAATTAAGCTCTTACTCCTAAAACCTGACAGAATCTGCTTACAAGGTGATAGCGTGAGGGAATGTGGCATATGGCAAGCCATCTGCAACACAAACGCTTTGTTGATGAAAACTTCCCTGCCCCACAAAAAGAATGAGATGCTAAATGTAGTTTTCCGGAGTGGAGTGATTTATCTTCATTCTGTGCAGAAAATGAGTTGATGGTACAGAGCGAAGATGAAAGAGCGCCAGGAAGAAGAGCCAAGCGGCCCCCTCTGTAACGGCCCCAGCGCTTCCTCCCCGTGCCTGCCCGTGTTGCTATGCGTCGTATGGCCCAAGCATGGGTGACCTTTGGGTGGCTTATCTGAGAGCCGTTCCTTAAGGACACACAAAGACCAACGCATGGCTCTTAAATGCTCCCGCTCTGGGGTGCAGGGAATCCAAAGAAGACATATGGAAAGGTCCTGAGAAAAGGGACTCAAGGGGACCATTGACAGGCCCCTGCTCTTCAAATGTCCAGCAATCTGCCTGCCATTCCACCATCAGAGCTTTCGATCTCTTCAAGCCTACTTCCTCAACTGTAAAATGGAGATAAATTGCCTACCTAGGCAACTGCCCTGGGTTGATGAAAGACCTGGTGAGATGATGTAAAGAAAAGTATGTCACTGGTACTAATAATCTGCTCTTGAACCCTTGGAGCTCTCCCCTCCATTTTCAGGTAACTCCTGTCCTGCATCCAAGTCTCCCAGCATCCCAAAGGGATGGGCTCAATCCTTGATCCTTCTTGACTCCACGGGGCAATGAGAGGGCTGGTCTTTGGGAGAGATGGGAAGGGAGGGGAGGGCCAGGCAGCGGAAGCAGTGAGCTCCAGGAGTGCCTGCCTCTCGCCTCCATTCTAAGGGTTTCCCAGCTCTGCCACTTATGTCCTAAGAGTCTGCCCCAGACGACTCTGCGGACATGATGGCAGCTGGAAGAAGGGGAGGGCCACTTGGGAGAACAGGGGTCTTGGGCAGGTGGGCTGACCTTCTGGAACTGGGGCTTGCTGGGGATGCAGCAGGGGCTGGGAAGGCGAGCACCCCATGCCTCTGCCTACTGACTCTGCCTCTCCACCTACGCCCTCCTCCTCCGCTTGGCCTGGCCATCTGCCTAGTCACAATACATGACCACGCCCAGTGTCACCCCAGGACGGCTGTCTTTGGCCCCATCAGCACGCCAGGCTGGCAGAGTCATATGGTACAAAGCACGGTGACCTGTGTGTGTGGAAGCCGTACTCCAAAGGTCCTGCCCCCCATCCTCTCCCATCCCCCAGCTCAGAAGTGCCCAGTGCCCAGGCTCTAGCCAGAACCCCAGGCTTCCAGACCCAAAGATGCCTGCCCCTCCTGCCCACTGGGCCATCCATGGTACTCTCTTGGGTCCCTTTTGCACTGCACAGGAAGTCCATGAATGTCTTTGTGGGGCTGTAGAGACACATCGCTGGCTTCCTCTCAGGCTCCTCCCTTTACCCCTCCTGCCTCGCTGACAGCATTGCCCCTCCTGGGTCTGCCCTGCTGCCTCCCCCGGGGTGATCATTCTTCTCCACAGACAGCACGGCCCCTGCCAGCCGCCCAGCCCCCGGGAGCCCTTCCTATCTCCACACCCAGGCTCCTACCCCATACAAGGACCCTGGGCAGACCCCCAACTTCTCCCTGGACAGAAGAGCTGTGTCCTGGTGCTCACAACTTTGGGTGGGTTGAACTGAACGAATACTCTGCAAGCATCTGCAGGGGCCTTTCCTGTCAACACGGCACTTTGGAATGAATCGTCTCATGTCTTCTTTCCACAACCCCAGGAGGCGGTGAGAGGGAGGAAGCAGCTAGGATGTGGGGGATGGGCCCTGACCGCTGACCCTTCAGGCTTCTGTCAGGTGTGGGCGCGGTGCCCTAGGCTCCCTCCCTCTGATGGATAGATGTCCATGTTCATTCCAGAGGGAGCCCCTTCAGACTCAGCGCTTCAGGTCTCCATGACTTTATGACTCTCTGCATTTTATCAGCAAAGGAAACAGGTTACAGTACCCCCCAGTATTGTCCCAGTAACAGAGACTCTTCAGCTGGAAGGAATGTCAGGGACAATGGGGTCCGCTCCCCTCTCATTTTACAGATGAGAATCAGGCCCTCAGGACAGGCGTGAATTGCCGAAGGTCATCCAGGCAACGGGGAGGCCCCCTGCTTTGGGACCGCACTCTGTTCCGCCCCCTGGCACCCGGAGCAGTGGACACCAAACCTCCGCACCAATGGGAAGGTGGCGTCAATGAGGAGGTGGCACTCTCTGGCCTTCCTTGGGAGGGTGGGTTCCCAGGACAGAAGAAAAGGGTCTAGGGAGACAAAAGGTGGAATTAGGGTTGGGTGCGGGGGTGCGGGGTGGGAAGCAGAAGCCAGAGGGAAGACCCCCGGGCCCTGACAGTGAGCCTGTGGCCCTGAAAGTGCCAGGGCCTGAGGCTGGGCTGAGAATGACAAAAGAGGGCTGTCCCAGGGCCCCGGGGCCCTGCACCCAGCACTAGGGTGGGCAGGATTCGCCAGCGCAGCGTCTGCCCTATGGCTCTGCCCAGGACAGTCCCAGAGGACCAGAGAGCACCACAGACCCCCTATCATGGGGGTCAGGGGGAGGGGAGAGGCACGCCAGCTCCCGTACCTTGGAACCTCTTGGCTGAAGATGCTGGAGGAGAGGAGCATCCTTGTGACAAGCTTTAAAATGAGGGTGGTGGTCGGGTAGGTGAAGAGAGGTGGGGAGGAGGTGCAGAGGGGGGCCACACTCTATAGGAAAGTGCCCTTGTTCTGGGCTTGGGAAGCCCTCTCCCCCCTTCTCCCCCCTGCAGGAGGAGGCAGGGCCTGGCAAGGGAGTAGACCCCCACCCGCTCCCCCAGGGATATCCTTCCAGTTGGCTCAGCTCAGTCACTGTGCTGCCTGCCCTAGACCCCCGGGAGCAGACACCAGAGCTATTTGGTGCTCACGCCCATGCTGCTGCCACAGGGGCAGCAGGAGGCCTGGCCTACAGAGGCGGCCCTCAGCCAGGAAGTCCTGGATGCCTGGGGCAGGCCTCTGCCGGGCCACTGCCCAAGCTGGCAGGAGGGAATGGAGCTATTCTCTCTTTGGAGCACCTGCTAGCTGCTCTGGGCCATTGGACCCCAGCCCCAGGCTCCTCCTCCATTGCCCCAGAGGTGCCCCCAAGCTTTGCCCCTGCCCAGCTGACAGAGAAGGCCCAGGTAGGAGCTGAAGGCACGGCCTTGGCCTCCAGACCTCGTCAAGCACTGCTGGCCTGGCCAGGCCTCCCCAGCCTCATCTCTTCTCCCACCCACTGTAGCGTCTCTCTCTGGCCAGCTCCAGGGAAAAGAAACACTCCTGGAGCCCTATCGCTCCCCCTTAGTCCCCAAAGCCTGTTGAGCATCCTCTGGTCCTCCCACATGCCCCTCTGCTTGCCCCCTCCTCTCTTCGTCGAAGCAGGACAGTGCCCGTTTGACATCTAGGTTGGAGTGCAATCCCATTTCCCCTCTTTGTGTTATGGGGCTTTCGTGTACTCCTATTCCTATTTGAGGCCTTGAGCCTACAGGTCTTCCTCACTCTTAGCTGCTTGTAATAGAAACTCTGGGCAGGGAGGAGGGAGGGGAGCACGATTGGAGCAGGGCAAAGGAGAGGAAGTTCCGAATGATGCAGCCATGGAGAAAAAGCTCCTTGGATAAAGGTGGAGATTAAAAACATTCTCCAGTGAAGCCAACGTGGGCTTGTGGCCCCTGATGTCAGCGCTAAACGCCCTTGGAATATGAAGTTAATGTCCTCAGATCTTGCTCAGTAATATTAATCAGTTGCTCTGGGTGTAGTACTCAATGGACAGGTATACAGTATAATGACTTGTAGCCTTTCTTGGTTAGAAGAAACAAAAGTTGAAAGAAGAGCTTTGAAATTTCCCTCTTTTCTCTTCATGGATAAAGGGAAAAATAATCTGATGCCTCTGGTTGATCCTTGAAAACAACGTGCCGGAACGTATTAGTCCATCACCTCCTGCTCGCCTAGAAAGGGACCCAGGAAATCGCCTCGTCCATCCCTCTACCTTTGCTCAGCCCCCTCCCTTAACCTTCCCAACAAGAGAGGAACAATCTTGTGCTTGAAGATTTTCTGTGGCCGAGGTTCATTTACCCGCTAATCTTCCTTCACCCAGACTCTTGGACTCCTTTTCCTCCAGAATTGTCGTGGGCTGGAAAGGCAGGATCCCCACTCATATGTTTTTTTTCCATTCATTCATTCATTCATCCATCCATCCATCCATCCATCCTACAGTGCAGAACGTTCAGTGCATTAGCATGGAGGAGAAATGGGTTCTGGAAGTACCCAGAGAATACCAATTGAATGTCATTTCATTTTTTTAAGTGAAGGTGATGTTTCAATATATCCCTTAATGGGCTTGATCTTTTAAACTTCCGTGTGAGTGAAATCACAAAGGCCACAACTTCTGATTTCTGCTTCCAAAAACGTGGTGACTGAAGTAGGACATTGACCCCGTGTGCCTTTTGAATCACTGTGTGAATGGGAAGTCACTGCCAAGTCAGGGTCAGCGTCATGCGCAGGGCCAGTGGCTGTCCAAACAGCCCCCTGTGGTGGCCAGGAGCTGGGCCAGGTCACTGGCCTTCGAAAAGGGGAACCTAAATGGCTGGTAGCTCAGAAGGGGCCGGGGCCCAGGGCACTGGTTCACAGAATGTAATCTCAGGAGAAATGTTTCTAAAACCCAGAATGCCAATTATTTACTTATATTGAGAAATATGACTGTCATGGGAACCAGACCCCTGCGTTTGACCGCCCCCAGCGCATCCTCTCTGTCGATCTGTCGACGTGAGAAGATGAATCATAACAGACACTTGGAGCGGAAATCAGCTTGGAGAGGGAGGCACTTGGAGCTGCGTTTATGCAGCTCCTTACTGGGAAACAATGGGGCTGTGGAGGGGCTTTGGGCCACCAGGCACAGGGAGGCCTAGAGCCACAGTAAGCGGCTGTTTGCTCTTCTTTTTGGCAGCCCAGCATCTGAACACTTATGTCAAGGACACACACACACATGCACGCACTTAGCAGAAAGTCTGCCTCCTTTAACAGAAATGCAAAATACCAGATATTTACTTTTCCATACTCCTTTGCAGCTTGGCTGTGGAGCGTGCCCCAGGCCCGTGCCAGGAGAGCTCGGTTTCCTGGACCTCGAGCAGGAGGCTAGGGGTTGGGAGAAGACTCTATTCCGGTGCCGGCAGTGGTAGTGGCCGAATCCGGTTTCCAAAGGCAGCTGTTCTTACAGCAGATCTCTGAGGTCCAGCCCTGCTCTGTCTGCTATGCAAACTTCGGAGGCTGGGACCTTTTGGGGTGCCAGCGGCATCTGCGTGGGTCCAGCTGTGCTGTGGAATTTCAGACTTTGTTCCTGGGTGGCGGCCTCCAGGCTACATTCTTTGGCCTTTGCAGAGTCTGAGCTACCCAGTACCCTTGAATAAATTCTATTTCTTCTCTCCACCGGAGTCGTTCTCTGCTCTGTGACCTGCCTGATAGATGGCCCTTGGCACTGCCACCTGCAGCTATCCTAGAGTCAGAGCTGGCGAGAGGCACACTGTGGACACGTCCCGTGCTCGCTGTGCTGTCCCACCTGCGCCACTGGCAAGCCCAGGGAGTCTCAGGCAGAAGCTGGCAAGTTTAGAAGAGGGACCCGTCCCCTGCCACCTGTGGTGGCCAAAAGAGACATCTTGGAGACTGTGGACCTGAAAGGTGAGTAGACTCAAGGTGCTGCGAGGAAAAGGGCAGTTTTCTCGGGAAAGAGTCGTTATACTGACTGCCCTTTGGGTGGCAGAGCTGGGGCAAAGTCTCCAGGCCAGGGGTGTGGCCCCCGTGCCCACATTTCGATGCCCAGGCCCTGCTCAGGGCTGGCAGCAAAGGGGAACATGAAGAGGAGCACTTGCCAACAATTAATCGCTAAGATGCAGTGAACACTTGTTTTGAATATTAAAATTATAGATATAACACCATTAGGAGCATGATTCCGGATTTATGAAAACATTATTTATATTGATTTATTCCCGGAGCCATCAAGACTCCTTGAAAATAATTAAAGTTGACATTTCCATTGCTGAAGCTAAATGTTGATATCGTGTAATGAAAACGATACGCTTGGGCTGGGCCCTAGAAAGCATGAAAACAAACACCGACACCTGCAGGTCTGCCCACGCTCTGCTCCCACATGTTAGGAATTGCCCCGGAGGCGATGGGCAGGCCTCTTAGGCTCTGGTCCAACCCTGGTCCAGCCACTCCAGGGGGTGTGGGGGATTGGGGGTGTCTCAGAGCACAGGGATGGCAAGGACGAGCACCCCAGGGCCATGAGCTAGGGAGGGGCAGGGTCCAGTTAGGAGGCCAGCTCAGCCGGGCTCCCCACCATCCACGGCTGCTGGGTCCCTGCGGACCTAAGAGCTTTCACCAAGGCCACTCAGCGAAAGGAAGGAAGAGAGGAAGCGGGGAGGGGTGGAGAGGAGGGAGAAGGAGTGAGGATGGAAGAAAGGCAGGTTGGTAGGAGGGAAGGGAGGAGGAGGAGGAGAAGGGGGGAGAGAGGGAGGGAGAGCCTTGGGAAATCCCTGACACCTACATGATCTCCAAGCTTCCGCTCCCTAGGCTGGCAGCGGGATGCCAGTCTCCCCTTTTCAGCGTTAGGGTTTTTATGTGTCGATGGCTTTAGAAGGGGCAGTTACCTCCCCTCAGGGAGTCGGCGCCCTGTCTCCCTCGTCATCTCGTCCTTCCAAGGAGCCCAACTGTCCTCGCTGCCTTCATTTCTCCAAGTACACAGGACAATTGGCTTCTCGTTGTCTCCTTTACACGATCCTAGAGTTGGAGGAGAGGTTCGAAAACAGTGGTTTTCAAACAGCAAGAGGGGTCCCGTTGGTGGGTAGTGAAATCAGTTTCCTGGGCTGTGACCAGTAGTAAAAAGAAAAAAAATCAAATCGAGTGTGTCAGAGTGCGTGGCAAGCAGTGCAGGGTGAGGTTCCCTGAGACCTTGTGTAAGTGCCTGGTCCTACGTCATAGTTTTCAAAACACTCTGAAAGCCATGCTCAAGGGTTCCATCCAGACTTTCACTTTTCTATATCAGTTCCTGAAGTGTGAGTCACAAGGGGGCTATTAAACTCTGTTATCCCTGCTAATTTCTATGTTGCTGCCAGGATATATTCTGGAGGACCAGGTTAAACCACACAGGCTCACACACACACAAACACACAGTCACACACCCACACACACACCCCAACAGACCCAGGATGTGGGTTCTGTCTACATGTTCTTTATGTGCACGCACTTACCCTGCACAACCCCTGTGGGAGAAGTTAGTCTAAGGGGCAATCCAGGCAGCTATTTTTGTGCTTGTTGAAAGCCCACAAACATGTAAATCATCTGTAATTGATTTTCTGTCATTGGGAACTTCCCTAGGAAGGAAGCACTGAGGCAAGAGCTCCATGTTGCTGCCAGAGAGGGTCAATTAATCCCGTTGCGGTCAAGGAGGGCTTTGGGATAGAGAAAGCACCATCACTGTGCAATATTATGTTCATTCATTCATTCATTCAACAAGCCTACTAGAAGCATTCACTGTATCCTGTGCACTGAGTTAGAGGCTGAGGACTTTGAGATATAACAGCCAAGCCTCGGCCTTGAGTGCCTCCTCTGGTGGGAGAGAGATACCGGGCCACCGTGACAATGGAGGATCCTAAGTGGAAGGCTAGAGACGGGTCCTGGTTGCAGTGGGTGTGCAGAGGAGGGAGGGATGGGTAGAAGGGCATTGCTGGCAAAGGACAGCACATGACACAAAGGCACTGAAGCTCAAGGAAGCCTGGCTCAGACCGGAGTGTGAATGGGGTGCCTGTCTCAACAAAGAGGTCTCAGGAACTCACCTTATGACTGAAATCCACATGAGCCAAGTGAACTTGTTGAAAGAACTGAGTGACTTGGGGCAGGTGGGGAGCAGGGGGAGGAACAGGAGGGGTTCAAGAGGGACCAGCTGCTCTACAGCATTTAGAGACATGGTTGGGTTCTGGTAAGAATGGGTACCTGGGAGATACTCAGTCACAAAGATCAAGTCACTGCACTATCTGCTCTAAGAAGGAAATTTTCATGCATAAACGTTGCCCTCCCCAACCTCCCCCCACCCATACACACACTCAGGAGGATGTGGCTGAGCAGGGATGACCAGTTCCATGATGGTCCAAAGGAACCCATCAATGGATGAGACATCTCTCCTTGGAGGACCTTTGGCTCTGCCTCACGTTTCCTTATCTCCAAGCACTCCAAACCTGCCCTTCCTCCCCCACCTCAAGCCCAAAAATCCTAGCAAAGTCCATCAGGAGACGGGACCACAGGTGGGGCCCCCTACCCAGCCTCTCGTGTGAGCAGATGGGCAGCAGGCTGACAGAGGAAGATGGGGTCGATTCTCTTGGCGCTGCTTCCTGGACATGGAGGTATCACAGACTGCCCAGGGCCCTTTGCCCTAAGGATTCCGGGCCCTCCCTTTACCTCACCCCTCCCCCAGAGAGAAGAGGAGTCCTAGAGAGTGGCCACTGGGCATCTTTAGTGAACACCCTCAGCCCCCCCCCCTCTTTTCCCAAGACTCCTGATCCCTTTTTGGGGGTGCTGGGTATCTGGGGAGGCACACTCTATGCCCTGGGGTGGAACATATAACCTGTGCTGAGCCAGTGGGTACTCTGAACACCGGGTGTGGTGATTGGTCCAAGGAGAGCCACGTGACCCATATCATCCAATCAGAACATGTCTCAGGACATTGGCCAGAACTGCCGGGACCAAGATGCTCTTTCCCACAGGACATGAAGCTGGGAGCACACAGACCCTAGAGGTGTGGGAGCCAACCTTTCAGATACCTGGAGACCCTGAGGATGTCAGCCTTGGAAGTGAAACTTTGGAAGCCAAATGGAGCTCTTGAAAGAATCCTGCATCTGAGGCCCCTTCAAAATCCAGGGCGGCCTGCAGTTCTGCCATGGCTCTGAAGCCTTATTTCCATTGCTCCAGGCCGGGCCTTCAGGGCTCAACCTATCATGAGACCATAGGAGACGTTCACTGCACACGACGATGTAACAGGTAACATCTATCGAGCACTTAGTCTGTGCCAAGCCCTGTGCTAAGCACATTACGGGGATTAATTCCCATCATTAAATTCACAACAAGCCCTTGCCCCGTGGGGGGCATGATTACAATCCTTTTTTTATGTATATGAGGAAACTGAGGCACAGGGAAGATAAGTAACGGCTCAGGGTCACACAGCTACCCAGAGGAGTAGCCCAGGCTCTAAACTCAGGGGACAGGATCCTGCGATGACGGCAAAGCCCTCATGCCCCTTCCTCTCTTGCACCCTGGTCATGCTTTTGCATGGCTTCTAACACCTCTTCCTCAGAGTCTCCACCATCTCCATGTCCACAGACTGCTTTCTTAAAACTATTGCTTGGGAAAGTGGCACTTGTGGAGAACATGCTCCTGGAGTGACCTCACTCCCCATCTCTGCCATCACCCCCTCCCCCATCTCTGCTCTGGCCTTTCTAACCAGACATCACGTGGCCTTAGGGAATGCGAGACTGGTGCAGAGAGTTCATGGTCCTTGTCTCCTTTACCCTCTCCTGGCAGCCTGTGTCCATTCCAGAGGGCCTCCCAAGAACCCTCTGCTCCTGGCAGCAGACTGGAGCTTCCCCACAGGGAACTCGCTTTTTCCCATGCAGGCATCACCATCTCCCTGGACTCACGGGGACATCCCCTTGCTCAGCTCCATCCTGGACTCAGCAGGGCTCTGGCCTCTGAGCGTGAGGACTTATTTGTGCCAGGATGCACTCTCACAGCTGTGCTTAGATTTGCAGCAGCTAGCTCGAGGCTCCTGGTCTACTACTCTGCAGCTCTGCTCTGACAGTGGTTCTGTTGTCCTCCTCTCCACTTGACCAGAGATGAATGCCCTTATCCAACGTTGGTCCCTCTGGGAAGCCTTTCCCTCAGCTCCCTCTTGGTACTCCCAGCCCTTGGCCGACCCTTAAATTGTGCATATCCTGGGGATATTATCAGGGTGCAAGGAGGGTAAGAAGGCAAATATAGTAGCTTGGCTCACCCAGCATGTATTCCAACTGCATTCCATTCTAACATGTCAAAGCCACTGTTCTCAGCTTGGGCTCAGATGCAATTTAGGGCCACCAATTTAGATGCACCTGCATGAATTTGGAGCTGAGTCACATGGGGAAAGAGATCAGGTCTTGGGCATCTATTTTTCTGGTGGGGATTACAGCAGAAACAGTATGGTTTGGGAGCCAGAAACTGTAGCGGCAACTTTCTGCTTCAACAGATGGTTTCCTGATTTGGTGGTTTCCTTCTAGTGGCAGACATGGTGTGGTCCTGGAGCCAACAGGTGGGGGAAGCATCCAGACTCTGCAGCTTCCTGCTTGCAGGAAAGGCAATGGGTCTCTTGGAAGCCCAGCTCTGCAGTGTAGCTTCAGGAATTGCTGCTGGAAGCTCAGCCTAGGGTCCTTGTCTCATCAGCCCTTTCAACAATTCTGTAAACTATTTAATACTTGGTAGTAAATCCCTTTCTGCTTAAACTAGCTAGAGAGGTGTGTGCTTTTTCTCCAAAGGAACCCCGAGTGATCCAGAGAGTCAGGACTGCATTAGAGAGCTCACCTACTTGTGGATTGTCTTAGCCAGAGGCAGGCAAGGAAGAGCTATGGGGCCCAGCCTATATGACCTACGGGGCCCTACACTATTATGTCCCTGGAAGCCAGCTAAGCATTGGCAACAGCTGTGAGGAAGTCTCTGCCCAGGGGATAAAACTAACTGGGCTGTGGTAGCAAAGGGCACCTCCTGGACCAGAGGGAGGACAAACCATGGAGGAAGGATGGGGCAGAGTGGAAGGGGTCCTCAGCTGCAGATGACAGAATCCCATGATTCTTGCAGAAAGGGATTTATCAAGAGGCATAGATAACTCACAAAAGCACCAGAAGATCCAAATAGACAGACTTCAGCTGAGCTTCCAGAAACACTGCACCCCAGTACGGGGCTGCCAATGGGGGCTGCTGCCTCTACCACATCGGGAAGTTGCAGCATTAGAAAGCTGTCATCATGCATCTGGTTGTAGGACCACACCGCTTCTGCTATATTTGGCCCTAGTAAAATGGGCACCTCTCGCCCTTACTCTCCCTTCTCAGTTGCAAATCAAAGTCTCATGTAAGTGCACCTGATTGGCAGAATCCTGATCATATCTAGAACCCGAGGGAGTCTGGGAAATGTAGTTTTTTTTTAAAAAAAAAAACACTTTCCCAGCCCCTGCAGTGCCAAAATGAAACCTCGGTTGGGGAGGGTGGGAATGGGGATTGAGCCAGCCATCCCACTCTATCCACCACACACCCTTTCCTCGCCAGCTCCACAGGGGCCGCTGAGGGTTCTTCAGCTCCTGGCCCCAGGCCCCTCAGAGTGCTCGGGGCAGCAGCCCCGTGTAAGGTGGTCACAGGATGGCACCGCGAGGACTGAGCCTATCAACCACAACGCCTCCCAGTAGGTAAAGCAAGAAGAATTTATTAGGGGGTATATGGGAATTCGCAGAGTCACCAGGAGGGCCAGAGAGCCAGGCTCAGCAGTTATACAATCGGGAACATCAACCAAAATCACTGTAGAGCTAGATCACAGGGACATCTCTGCCACCGCAGCAGAACCGGGCATCGCATCTCACCCCACCATGGCCGAGCACGCTGCCACTAAACCCCTGCCACAAGGCCTTGCAAAGCTGGTGTGCCTGTGGCCACCCTCGCCACAACAGATGGCTCAGGAGCCCGCTTCTTGGGTCACAGCTTCTTATTTGGTGGGACTGGGTCACATGCTTGAGCCTTGGCTGCAAGGACATCTGACAGAGCAGGTGTTGGGATTCCAAACTGGAGTCAGGGACTCACGGGGTGGGGTGGGGAGCAGAGGGTTCCCCAAACTTCAGAGAATGACAAACGTTACCTCCAAATCCCTTGAGTCTGGACCAGATGGGGGTTAAACCAAGAAACTTGGCGCCTGGGGTCGGGTGGGGGCGCCCAGGCCCTCTTGGATACTCTCGTCCCCCTCTGGGCTGAGTGTTTCCTGCGTCCTTGCCAGCCCTGCTCTGCCAGCATTCTTCCTGGCACCTCGTGGGTGTTGGCTGAACGTTTGTGAATTGAGCTGAACCATCAACATAGCTAATCTGCCTGGCTCTTGTCAATGCAACACAGGCGTTTGCCTAGCGATGGGGCCAGTCTGTTTTCCATCCAGAAAGAGTGAGAGGGCCTTCCCTTTGCAAGCTTCCTGATAACTGTCACCATGACCTTAAAGACAAGATGATTCTGGTGACCAGGGAGGAGAAGAGGAAGAAAAGACGTAACACAAATAGCAGCTGTGCAGCTGCGTGCTCCAGCAGGAGTCAGGTGCCTGGGTGTGCCATCCCGCCTCTATCGCCAACTCAGCCCTGGGCAAGGGCCCATCCACTTTTTGCCTCGGTTTTCTCACCCTTAAAATGGGGTGCACAGTGGGATTCCTCAAAGCGGTGTGTGGGCCTTACGTTAGTTAATGCGAGAAAAGGCCGTGGTCCGGGGCCCAGGGCAGAAGAAGTGGCAGCTTTGACGCGGTGTCTTCACGTGCCCACCACCAAGCTCCAGGCTTGCATGCCTGATCTCATTTAAGCCCACGCCCGGCTGTGAGTGCCATCATCAGCGTCTCCCCTGGAGGCTCAAGGAGGGGACTCACTGGCCTCAGGTCACCCAGCTAGTAAGCAGCAGAGCTAGAATTTGAACCCAGGTTTGTCTGACTCTGGAGACTCTTACCCCGAAGCCCAAGAACAAAGAGAGTGGTTCCTGTGGCTGAGCTCAAGCCGTGCCATCACCCCTCCCTCCCACATCAACACCAAATGGGCACCTGTTTTGAACCTCTACTATGTGCCCAGCACTGAACTGGCGGCTGGGGAGCCAGAGGGAAAGGGGCAGCAGCCACACCTGGATATTGAGAATCCAGGGTGGTGAGGGATGGGGCAGAGGTGGTCCTGGCCCCTCCCAAGCCAACTGGTGGCACCTGGTCCAGCCTGGTCATCCCACCACTCAGATGTGATGACACTGGCTGAGTTCTTTAAACATTTTATTTGGGGTATAATTTATGAATAACATGTATCCATTTTAAGTGAACAGCTCCATGAATTTTGACAAATGTTCACAGCTGTGTAACCACTGCTACAAGATACAGAACATTTCCATGGCCCCAGAAACCTCCCTCATGCCCCTTTCCAGTCAATCCCCCCAGTTCCCACCCTGGGCAGTCACTAGGGCCTGAGCTTTGAAAGACGAGTAGGGCCTAGCCAAGAAAGGAACAGAGGAGGAAACTGTGACGTGATTGCAGAAAGCTAGGAGCAGACCCTTATGATTGGAGTCCAAAGAGCAAACCAGCAACAGCAAGTGATGACGCCAGATATGTGGAGGGCGGCTGGTCCTAGAAGATCTTGTACACATGGAAGAAGTTGGGAATTCATTCTCTGGGCCAAGGATCACAAACCCAAATGCCAAAGAAGCCAAACAGAAGACCTAAAGGAGGGAAGCAGGCCGTGTGCGAGAGAACAGCAGAGAAAGCCCAGGGGTGCTGTGGGGTAATAGGGAGTGGTGGGGACTGTGGCCAACTGGAAAGCACAGCCTCTAATGGGAGCCTCCCCTGCTCAGCCCTATCCCACTGTTGCCTGCAGAGATTTGGGCCCAATAGGGCCATATCTAGTTGTGTTTTTTTTTCCAGTAAAGCCAGAACTCCAGATTCATGTGTGCAATCTCCTGCTTTTAATAGATCAGCAATTTAAATTTCTCAAAAATTGTGCAAGCCAGTGCCAAGGGGGCCTAACAAATCATGGCTGCAGGCTGTGGTCAACCTGTGGGCCACCAGTTTGAGGCTCTACTGTGAGTGGTAGACATGCTTTCACCAGGAAGAGGAACAGGTTCAGCCTTGTGTTGTATAATTGATTTAGGGGATCCACTGGGCAACTGTGAGACTACTGGAATACTCTAGAGAGGAGATAAAGACATGAACAGGGCCGGTGGAGACAGAGACATGAACAGGGACAAGGAGATGGATCTGAATTTGGGAAATGTGTGAGAGTACAATGAGCTGGGCCTCTCCCTCGCCCACAGGGTGCTGCTTCCTCCATGAGCCCTGGCCATGGGGACCACTCACATGGCAGGTAGCCTGCCACCGTCATTCTTGGCTCACTGGTGTGAGTTCCACCAGGCAGAGTGCAGCTCTTGAAGACTGGGGTCTGTGCTTTCCTCCTTGGCTTCTCCGGATCCCCCTGCTTCCCTGCACACTGCCCCTGGTGCACAGGGCCTCCTCTACACCAGGCACTATTTTGGGTGATGGGAATATAGCAATGAAGGCAACAGATACCCAGGTCAGTACCTCCTGTGAAAAGTGTCCCCCAAGTTGAGTGACTTGTCTACCCTAGACTCCCTGCTCTCATGGATCTGTGAGGGAAAGGTGGACAACAAGCAAGGAGATGAATGATCAAAGAGATGAAAGAGCTGGTGGCCAGTGCTAAGTGGGGAGAGAAAGCGGGGCAAGGGGGAGAGGGAGTCAGAGTGATTAGGGACCTCAGGGAGGACCTCCCTTACGAGGTGACCTGAAAGGACCAAGCCTTGGGCATATCTGGAGGGAGACCGTTCCAGATGGGGAGAGCAGCAGCTTCAAAGGCTGTGGTGGAAGTGTATTCAGTGTGTTTGAGGAACCACAAGGAGACCGGTGTGGCTGGCCAGTGAAGGGGAGGGGGTAGGAGAGGAGTTGGGGGTGAGGGTGGACCAGATCCTGTAGGGCCTTGCAGGCCATGGTGAGGACTTTGCCTTTTACACTGAGGGGAGGTGGGAGACACCGCAGGGCTTAGAGCAGAGGAATGGCATGATCTTAGATTTTAACCACATCGCCGTGGATGCTGTGTTGGCGATGGGATGTGGCGGCAGAAGGAGTGAGGCAATTGGGCTGTCGCAGTCCTCCAGGAGAAGCTTGGACCAGCCGAAGCAGAGGGTAAAGCAGCAGAGTGGGTGAGAAGTGGTCAGATCCGGCTTGTATTTTGAAGGTTTCACTGGTGAAATGTGTGGCTGGATTGGGTGTGGGGCGTGAGGAGTCAAGGATGACTCGGAGGATCAACCGGAAGGATGGAGCTGCAATTTCATTAGATAAGGGAGCTTCAGAAAGAGCAGGGTTTTGTTTTTGTTTTTGTTTTTTATTTAAGGGCAGAGGGATCAGGACACAAACGCAACACAGGATAACGGCCAGCTCGGTAGACAGAATGAGGCTCTCTGCGGAGCACATAGCGTGTATTATCCCATTTAATCCTCTCAACAACCCAGCGAGGGAGGTGCTGGCGTTGCCCCCTGTGGTGGGACAATTGCTTGAGATGCTACTCTGTATTCCTTCTGCCCATTCTTGACTCCCCACCGCTGCCCCTAAAAAACAGGGGAGCCAATGTTGCTCAGTGGTTGAGCACCGGCTTCCCACATACGAGGTCCCGGGTTCAATCCCTGACCCCAGTACCTCAAAAAGAAAAATAAAATAAAAAATAAAAAACATAGGTAGCCAGGTCCCAGGAAGCAGAGGCAGAGCAGAAGTTCCCTGAAGCCCCAGCTTTTCCTTTTGTCACAGCCCATGCTCTAAGATGAGCTAGTGCCCTTTGGGGTTTGGGGAGAGGAGACAGAGCCTCGGGTCAGGCTGTAGAGTGCTCAGTCTCCCCAAAAGTCCCCAAGCAGCAGAGCCCAGGTTGCCCCCAGCACCCCTCAACAGGGGACAACAAACAAAGCATGTGACTGCACAGCCCTGGTGGGGAGGCCAAGAAGGACTAAGTAAGAGTTTCCTTCCAGACTAGTGGGATTGGGTGTCAAGGGCAGATTAGTCTGGTTGTAAATAACAGGAAACCTGGCCAGCTCGGACTTGCGAGAGCTCATTGTGTGCATCTCTTCCCTACTCTGGGTTCAAAGATATCAAGCTGGTAGCGTGAATCAGCCACAGCAGGAGTGTTATCAAGCTGGTAGCGTGAATCAGCCACAGCAGGAGTGTTTACACCATGGGAGGCGGCAAACACTGCCCCATCAGCGCTTTTGTGCCGGAGAGCCTGTAAAACATTCACTAGCTCACTACTGCTTAAACTTCCCCCTTCAAAGTGTATTGTGACATTTACTGGCTCACGCCACTGGGATGTCCAAGGGTAGGGCTGCCACTGGGATGCCAGAATGTCGCCACCAGGGCTCAGGATTTCTCTCCTCACCACCTAGCCCAGGTTCTTCCCTGGATGGCAAGGTGGCTGCCAGCAGCTCCCGATCCTGGAGATAACAGTAAAGGGAAAGTTTTCTCTTCCCCACAAGTCCCAGGAAAAGCCCCGGAATTGACATAACCAGGAGGATGAAAATGCTGACTGGCTGGGCCTGGGCCACATGCAATGGGGTGTGTGCGTGTGCAGGGGGGTAGGGAGGGGAGGGACTCCTCCACAAACCCACACACGAGAGAAGCAAAAGGCTAGTTCCATAAAGGAAGACCAGGGGGCTGGTGGTAGGAGAAGGAGGAGTGGGTGTTGGGCAGGCAAAACCAACATCTCTGCATCTGCCTTTGTGGAACTATATTACATTGACTTGCCCAAGGCCACTAGGCCAGCTCAGGAATCATGTCATCAAGACCCCGGCTCCTTCCATTGTCCTGCTCTGTCCTCCTCGGGGGTCAGCCATGAGTGCCGAAGTTCTGAGTTTCTCACCCTCCCACTGCAACAGCCAAAGCCACACACATTCAGGGAACAAAGGGCCTCCGGGTCTGCAAAACTTTCCTTACCAGGAAGAAACCTTTCTCCGAAACCCCTGGCAGACTTCCCCTCATGCATCATTGGCTGGAACTGAGTCACACGGCCACCCCCACCACCCCCACCAGTCATTGTTTACCTGAGGCTGGCACCTCTGGGGCCCCAGCGTTGGTGGGTGGTCAGCCCGGGAGGGAGCTGGTGGTCTCAGTCTGCCAGGGGAGAGGAAATTATGTTATTGCGAGCAGGAGATTAACAATAGGCTTCTGTGTGCAGAGAAGAGTGAGCCCTGTGCCTGTGTCAGAGCCCGAGGGGCCTGGGGAGGATTAGATGGGGCCCAAGTGTGGTCACCATTCATCCTGGTTTGTCCGGACACCCTCACTTATGCCTGTTGTCCCCGTGTAATTTCTAATTGCATCTCCTTTCAGTCATATAGCCCCAAAGGAGAGCCCTGCATGGGGCAGGGGGGCAGGGAGGAGTGGGGGTCATTGGCCTTCCCACAAGAGGACTGTGGGAAATCCCCTGGCCAGAATCGAGGAGACAAAGCCCTCCCGCAGGAGTTTCCCAGTGGCCTCGTCACCAGGTGCCCGGCTCAGGCTGAGGGCAGGAGCGTGGGGCCTGGGAGTGGCAGCTGGATTCCCCACCCTGTGCTGAGAAAGCTCGCGAGCTCCTTACTGAAGCCGTCAGGCGCAGTGTGACCCAGGCTCTCCCAGATGGTTGGAGACGAGGCTGCGCCTTCCGCAAGCCTCATTCCTAAGGGCCAAGGGACCCAGTGCCAGCCCTGAGACTGGGTAGGGGTAGGAAGGCCAAACAGAGCTCAGGGATCTCAGAACAGGACGAGGGGGAGGGCAGAAGACGGCCAGTGGCATAACATGATGCCATGGTGGGGGTGGGGGACGGCAGACTCTGCTGGAGGCACGGGGCATGCTTCTGAGGAGGTGGTACAGGAGCGTTGAATAGCAGTGAAACTTAGGGCCCACCTAGAGCAGTATTTTCCAACTGCAGGCTACCACCCATGTGTGAGTCGGGGAGTCAGTTTATGGATTGAAACCAGTCTTTTTTTCTTTTTTTTTTTTCTCCAAAGAACAGAAAGTATCAGAGTACAACACATACAGTAAGGGAAAGTATTGGTTTACAGCTTTTGTCCCAGTTTGAGGTTTTATAAACATATATACTGTGTATTGTGTCCTGATGTACAATGCTGTTGAAAAAAGTTTGGAAAAGAGTAGCCTAGCCCAGCCTCAAACAGAGAAGCAAGGAGATCTGCCCAAGGTCACCCAGCAAAGCAGTGAGGACCAGACCTCGAAATGAGGGCCTCTGACTTCCCGTCCACCCCTTGACTCAGCGGCTGATTTTGGAGCACCTGCTCTGTACTGAGTGCCATGCCAGATGCTGACAGAGGACACCTGGGTGACCAAGACACACAAAACTGATCATTTTAATGCAAGGGGTGTGTTGGAGCACAGAGGAAGGACATCTGTCCTAATCCAGGAGCAGAAGGCTGGAAGAGAAGACAGGAGAGGATCGGAAAAGGAGTCCAAGAGGAGGGACTGTGTTGTTTCCAGAAACATACCTATTTGACGTGTGTTTGTTTCATAGAGTGGAGAGAGCCTTCAAGGTTCTACAGGGCACAATTCAGTCAGACAAGACATGGATAAGGGGGTGCAATGTGGCTTCAGGGGGCCTGGAGAGGATGCTAGTCTCTCTAAGGCTGGATGTCAATTTGGGGTGCTGAGGGGTGTCCTCTAAGTCCATTTCAGGGCTTCCCCCCACCCCCTCTTCAGTCCTCATCCCTTTCAGCCAACAACTCCAGGCTAGCTGTGGGGACCCTCAGCCCAGGCTGAGAGAAGATGCTGGCTACCAGCTTCCTTCCCAGGCCTGACCCCTGGCACCCACAGGCCCCTGCACTCCCTTCTCCCCAGCTCTGGACCTCGGAGCCACCCAGTCTGCTCACTTGCCTGCGTCCGCACAAGCCTGGCTGCTCTGAGAGGCTAGGGATGGTGTCCCCAGAGTCCCTATGGGAATGGTAAATGCTGGATGAGTGAACCCAGGTGAACCTGGCTGGAGGGGCCTTGGGAGGGCAGCCAGGCCTATGCGTCCCCGTGCTGCAGCCCCTGGTTGGGAACATGTTAGGCACTTCTGCTGTGCCCTGCTCCCCAGGCCTCACTCCTAGGCCAGACCACCTTCCCAAACATACACCCCTCTGTGCTCTGTCTCAGGCCCCCCGCTGGAGACATTCCTAATAAATGCAAAGAGTACTAGACTGGGACTTCCCGATCTGCCTGGGATCCCCTATCACACCGACTAGCTATATGATTTGGAGCCACCAACCACCCCACTCCAGACCCCATGCCCCTCAGCTATACAAGAAGAAATATCCCTAAAGTCCCACCAGCTCCAGAGGACAAAGACCCTCCTTAACCTCAGCTCTTTCTTCTGGAAGTCCCTCTAAGAGTCTAACCTACAACTGTCTAGCTCACTGCAAAATCCATGAACAACAGTCTGCTCCGTGCTTCAGGCCAAGAACCCAGGCGGTGGAACCAAAAGCCCACACGCCCTAGACCCCCTCTGCAACCCACCCAGAAGCCCCGGGGCTGGGCAGGCAATTTGATCAAGGCACTGCAGGCAGAGAGCTGCTAATGGGCTGTTGATGATGTTCCTTGGTGCTGGCTCCGGAGTTAATTACTCTAGAGGCCCGGGACAAATGAATACTTCATAAAGCCAGAGCCGCTTGTGAATTATTCATCCGCCATTTGTCATAAGAGGGAGAAGGATGGGACGTCTCAGAGGACGGGGGCGCCCGGATTGGTGTTTGTGGAGGAGGAGTGGCTCCAGGTCTCAACGGCAGACCCCAAAGACCTGGTCCTCTCCCTCCCACCCCCAGCCCTGGCCTGGGCCCGGGTCTTTGGGGACCCTGGTCCCTCCCTGGCTTTCTCTAGTCCTGACAACGCTTCTGGACAAAGTGGCGTGCTCTGACATGCATTATCTCATTTAATCTACCAGGACCCAGCCTGGGACCAGGTAACCTCAGAGGAAGGCAGGAATCAAGACTTCGCCCTGCCACAAGGAGCTGCCTGTCTAACCTGGATGACACAATAAACTCCCAAAGCAGCCCACAGACAGCAAAGTACGGGTAGGCTGCGGTGGGCCAGTGAGGCAGGGCCTGGGCCTTACAGCGTGACATTTGCCTGATTGTCATCCCCTCAGACAGACACACACACACACACACGCATACGCTGCCGTGGGGATCTCCCAGCCCCTTCTCACCTAGTGCTCATCCATAGCAGCTCCAGGGCCCCCCAAGGGTTTGGTCAGAGCTCTGTCCCCACAAAGCCAGTGTCACCCCTGCAGCTGAGGCTTCCTCAACTGCCTCAGGGAGCCCTCAGAACTTCCTGAGGGGCAATTTTAATGTAGCCCCAGGGTTCCCCATCGGTGTGAGTCCGCTTTCTGCATCTAAACATTAACTTTCTTCCTTGCAACCTGTATGGGTGCTGGCGCGGGGCCTGTGCCCAGTGGAGCTGATCCCAAGTGTTTCTGGACTGGGCAGAGAGCTGGGGGCTGCTCAGACGCCACACCCGCCAGTCCACGGATGCCCTCGAGCAGACCTGCTTCTCTGAGAGTGGTCCCTCTGGTCCATGGAGTCGAGGCTGAGCCCCAGGGTTGTTCGGAATCCCTGGCCTCAGCCTTGCCAGCCCCTCGCCAGCCCCCTCTGGCCTCGCCCCGGCTCCAGAGGAACTTGTCCTCCTGCAGGACCCGGAACCCAGGCTACATTGGAGAGATGGGGCAGAGCAGTAGGGAGGACCCAGAGGGAGATGTGAGCACAGGGTACAGCATGGGGCACTGGGGAAGGAGGGGAGGCTGTCTTGAGGGTCTCCCACCTGAGTTACTACCATTCCACAGCATCCCTGGACTCTAACCCAACCTATTAATAATTTATAGAAAACAGGTTCAGAGAGGAGGACACGTGGGGTGGGGAGCAAGTACCTGCCCTCGGGCCTTCCTGCAGAGGGCCTCATTCCCATCTCTACTGTTGTCCTCCCTGGCCTGGGGCCTGTCTCCTCCCTTCTCAGGACCTTAGTCTCTTCATCTGTAAAATGGGCACTTTGGCTCAGGTGCCTTCTCAGGCCCATTCCTGACACCCCTGCAGCTTCCTCCCCTTGGGTGAGCTGTCTCCTTCAAGCCCCTGGCCTTCATCTCGACTTGTGCCACCCCCAAGCAGGATTTCAGCTTCTCTGAGCCTATTTCCTCTTCAGTACAATGTGATCTTGGAGCCTGTAGCAAGGGTTAAATGCTATCAAGGATGAGAATACGCCTTAAAACCATAAAGCTCCATGCAGATGGGAGGTATAGGAGCAATTCTGGGGTCTCAGAGCGCCAGCTCCACTCTGTTTTGGTTGGCAGCCCACTGTGATTTCATACTTGAATGCCACTAGGCATCCTCTCTGAGATTGGCTGGCCAGTCTGCACGGCTGGCTCTGAGTTTGGTGGTTTCAGAGTCCTCACTCCTAACTGGAAGCTTCTGAGGCCTGTGGACCTCATCTGGAGCACACGGCTGGCAAGGAGACCCTACTGCCCCGATGCACAGCAGGCTGCCTGGGCCTCTGCCTCTTGCCCCTGGCCTACCACCACCCTCTTTTGCTTGGGTGCCCAGCCACCTGGGCCCCGGGGTAGGAAGGGGCCCCCAGGTGCTGCCTCCAGCCTCCGCTTAGGACAAATTGCCCCCACGGGCTCTGAAGTGGCCGCATTGTCTTCCCTTTCTCCATTTAGAAATTTGCCAAGTCTCTACCAGCCTGGGCACCCTGCCCTCCCCCAACCTATCCCCTGCCTGTGCTCCCCAGACCTTAAAGAATATTTAACCACCTGTTAAATGATTTATCCCATTGAGGCTCCAGCGCTCAGGGCATCTCACGGGCCTCCTCGAGAATTAACTAGAGCCATAAATCAAAGCGACGTTTGAGAAATTTCCAGCCGCCCCAGACAGCAGGCAGCGGCTGCAGCCCAGACAGGGGAAATGGCATTTAGATCGGGGGAAATGGCATTTGGGATGGAGAGGCAAGAGCGCTGCTGAGAGCAGCCTCCAGGCTGGCTCGGAAGGGGGTGGTGGGCCAAGGACACACTGCTCCTGCAGGGCTCTATTGGAGCAGGGGGCACATCCTCTCAGGCTCCCTGCGTGTCCAATATGGGCAACACTGTAACTCCTCACACATGCAGAGCCCTTTACACTTGGCAAAGAGCTTTTCCACCTGTTGTCTCATCTGATTGCAAAACAGCCCATTGAGACTGGGACCAGGCCTGCCTGGGGAAGGCCAAGTTCAGGGAGGAGGAGGAGAGGAGGAGAAGTGGATACTGAGCATCAGCCACGTGCTAAATGCAGAGCCACAAGTAGCTAGGAAGGTAGGGAGTTTTTAAAATCCAGTTTACAGATGAGCAAACTGAAGTCAACAGACCTGGCCAAGGACACGCAGCCAACAAGTTTCAGGGATTGAACCCAGATTGGTCTGACTTCAAATTCTGGGCTTTTCTTCTCCACTATCATATCTGCCAAAAAGAAGAACTAAAAGATCCTGGGCCCTTGCTGGCGCACCTGCTACTCACCCAGGGCCTTGCCTGCATTGTCTCCTTGGTCTTACAACCAAAGAGGTTGCTTTCTTATTCTCTCCATTTTGCAGATGAGAAAACTGAGGCCTCCAAACCCTTGGCTTTAAGGAGCAGTGCCAGGGCTCACGTCCGGGCAGTTTGGAGCCCCAGAGCCAGCGGCTCAGTGTGAGAGGCTTGGCAGCTGTGCCCTCCAAGCCCTAGAGGCAGAGAGAATTCCACACGAAGAGGGGCTCAAGTCTGACACTTAAACACCAGGCTAGGGCCAGCAGACAGGGCACTGCGGTAGGAGGCTGCGAGGGGCCCCTAGGGGTGCCATGAACCCCACCCTCGTGCCAGAGCTGTTGGCAGCACGCCTCAATGGGTCCCAGGCACCTAGCTATTATGGGCCCCAGAAGCCCCAGATTCTGTCTCCCAGATGCCTTCATCCCAATAGCAGAACAAAAATCCCTTCTCGGCTGATGAGCCCCAGTTTGATTTGGAAGATCCCAAATTTAAGTGGAGGGGTATAAAAGGTCTGCTGGGACCAGCAAGGCCCATGCAGAAGTCGAGGCACTCAGTGTTGCAGGGAGGGGTGGGCAAGTGGCTTCATAAAATTAATACCCCAGCACAAGGTGGGGGCAAGGCACCCGCTGCCCAAGATGGCTGCTTAATCCCAGCCTCGCCCCCATAGCTTCCCTCATCCTGTCTCTACCCCTTGAGCCTCAGGGTTCTTCATGCCCACCCAGGAAGTCCAAAGCTGATGCTTCTGGCTGGGAGGAGCCAAGACCCTTCCCAGAGGGGCCGTGGGGAGGGACAGCGAGGCTGGCCAGTTGGCCCAAGCCTACCCACCCAAAAAGCAGGGCGTGCAAGTGCCCCTCCTGGCACCTACCCCTTCCCAGAGTGTAAATTCAGCCAAGTTCACAAGGAAACCAGCGCCCCCTGTTGTCTATTCAGGGCACATCCAGGCTCCCCAGAATTGGGGTGACTCATCTGCAGGAGAGGAGATGCCTTGCGGGTCCCCACAGAGGTGAGGCAGGGCCGGGTGTTTCCTGAGCCCCCCACTCCCACCCTGTGGGCCTCATGTTGCTCTTTTACAAACTACACTGTTCCTCCCCTTTCTCATTCGGTGCCTGCTTCTCTGGCCAGATCCCAGCTGATCTTGATCCAGAATGTCAGAGCCAGAAGGGAATTCGCAGCCCATTGTCACCCCAGATGTGAAGACTGAGGTGACAGGGGCAAGTGACGGCCGATGTCTGTACCCCTGCACGGGCACACAGGGAATGCTCAGTCCACGGAGCCTGTGTCTGGTTTACAGAGACCCCAACCCAGACGTCTCCAAGCTTCTGCCCCTGGGGCCCCGAGGGTGGGTGTAAGAGTGGGTGGCTGGAGTGGCAGCATTCCAGGCAGAGGCGACTGCAATGGGAGGGCACAGGGCTCGCTCGAGGACCTGCAGGGTGGTCTCTGCGGCCAGAGCCGAGTCAGTGTGCCGGCCCCTGAGGACTCGAGAAGCCACCACAATGAGTGGCAATATCAGCCTACCCCCGAGCAGATGGAGACGATGCAGAGGCATCCAGGCAGGGCAAGTGCAAGGGCAGTGCCCCGCATTCACCTTGGGGCCACTCCAGCAGTCGTGCATCCCTGCCAAGAGAGGGGACACATCGAAAACTATGTGCAAAAAGGGGATTGGGGGTGGGTAGGCATGATGCACCCCTGACCTTGGACTCAGAGCCAGAAAAAAAAAAACCAACCCTGCCTCTTTTTGTGGCTTCTGCTCCCGAGTAGCTTTAAGAGGCCAGCTCAGGAGAGCCCAGGTGATCAGGAGGCCCAGGTGCCCAGGCCAGCTCTCCACCCTCTCCTCTGGGGTCCGGGGTCCTGGGCTGGAGGCTGTGCCAGCAGAGGGGACAGAGTGGCTGGCAGCCAGCGCACTTACGGGGTCGTGCCAGGCACTCTGGGGTCTGGACACCCGGGTTGTCCTATTTAATAGCTCTCCTTGCTGCAGGAAGAATCTCTAGAGAGGTGCCGGGGGGAGTGGGGAGGCACGGTGGCACCTGGGGTGGGGGCATCCCCCAAAACCCATCTGGAGAGCAGAGAGGCAGTTTTGATCCCATCTCCCCTGCCCCAGGTCTGCAGCCAGAATCCCCTGAGGGCAAACACGGTGTTATTTGGGGGCACAACTGGAAGGCGGTTCTGATCTCATCCAGAAAGCGGGGGGGGGGAACTAACGTCCAACACATGCCTAAGCCTCACATATCTTCTAGTTCACGGTCGCTTGTAGCTTTGCATGGTAATTGTGCATCAGTTCTCTCCCTGGTTGGTCATAATTGAAGAAAATAATGCGCGGAGAACATCAGCAAGTCGTCTACCGTGTGGGAACCGCACGAGAGCACGACGGCTGGCGCTGTCAGAGCCTAGGGTGCGGGGCAGCAGCGGCGACCCCATTTCTGCAGACAAGGAGGCCGAGAGAGGCCAAATGACCCCAGGCCCTGCAGTGGGCCAGGGCGGAGCCGGGCCGGCGCTCACACGCCCACTCCCACTTCCCATTCCTCCCGGGGCCACCACAGAGCCAATCTTGGCCTTTAACTCAACAACCCCTCATCTAGACCCCAACCCAACCTCAACCCTAGCCCCAGCCCTTAACCAAGCAGCATTCAAGGCAAGAGTCCCAACCCTGAACCAAAGCTCTGTGCCTAACCTTAACTTTAACAGCAATCCCAATCCCAGATCAAATTTCTGTCCCTAAACCAACCCGAACCCCAGCCCTGGCCAGCCCCAGCTCTGGCCCTGGGTGTGTTAGTGCCCTGCACGTGCCCTGTGGCAAAGCCCTGCCTGGGACATCCTGGTTCATCCCAAACCTGCCCTGGAGTGGGCGGACAGGTGAGGTTCAGAGAGGTTAGGTAAGTCACCTAAGGTCACACAGAGGGTAGATAGCAGAGTTGAGCCTTGAGCCCAGATCTGTGAGTTTCCAGGTGTGGATGGGACAGCAGGAGACAAGGAAAGGGAAGGCTTGATGCTGGGGCACCCTGGACCAGTCATATGGACAGCCCCCCACAGCACCCCATGGGAGGCTCACAGCAGCTGGGGAAGTCAGCAGTCGAGGAGACCAAAGCCCAAGGGGAAAACCCAAGGTCCCTCAACAGGTCAGCAGCAGAGCAAGGCAAGAGCCCATGTCTCCTGATAGCTGGGGCGCCCACCACTGGCCCACACTGCCCTCTTCGCACTCTGGGAGTGCCCGGGCAGCTGAGCCTGGTCTGGAAGGAGAGATAAAGCAGGAAACCGCACAAGGACGCCGCCTGCAGAATACCAGTTTCCAGTCCGTCCTCCCTGGAGAAGTGCTGGAAGCACTTTTGGGTCCCAGATTGACCAGTTGAACTCACAAGTGCCTTTAGCCAGAGGCTGTGTAGACTGCAGAGCAGCCAGCCCTGGAGTGGCCACCTGCCAACAGTGGCATATGGATCAAACTGGTTAAGCGACTGCATTCCCATTTCTCCATCTGTAAAATGGGGCCACACATCTACCCCAGGTTGTTGCTGAGTATTAAAGTCTGATGAGGGATGAATGGCCCTGAGCTCCGTGCCTGCTCCTCGCAGTTGCTCCCTGGGACTCTGGCCTCTGGGCAACCCCTTCTCTCCCCCACCTGCTTATCATAGCCAGCAAATCCCTTGGGACCACCCCCTGCGCTTTGGA
The DNA here is from genome assembly GCA_029593785.1 of Cabassous unicinctus. Taxonomy (NCBI): domain Eukaryota; kingdom Metazoa; phylum Chordata; class Mammalia; order Cingulata; family Chlamyphoridae; genus Cabassous; species Cabassous unicinctus. The sequence goes on from JAQZBX010000233.1 coordinate 95,075, forward strand.
GTCTGGTCTGAAGGGGCGCCCTGTTCTCACAGAGCGGTAGGGTGTGAAGGCTGATACCCCAAGTCCCCGGGAATGACCCGGGGGCCAGCGTTCAGCCCTGCCCACTCAGAAACATTCTCGTGGGCCCCTCAGGTGTATCTGGTGACGCCCCAGGGCCTGTGTGGAAATGCCCAAGGCTTGCAGTAATCCTGAAGCCTGAGGGATGAGAAGCACCCCTGGGGCATGGGGACCTGGAAGAGGGGCCCAGGAAGGAGCCCCCTGGGGTGGGGAGCGAGGAAGGTGGAGGTTCGAGCTGGAAGGCAGTCCGTGCTCAGGGCCCAGACGGAGGAGCAGCCAGGGTTCCCCCGGGCAGGCAGAGGGTGATCCCACCAGGAGAAGACAAATGGCCAGATGGCAGAGGGAAGGCACCGGCTGCAGCCACCCCTGGGAAAATTAATTAAACGTTCAATTAGCAGAGGCCTGCCCCTGTCGGCTCCAAGGGGCACCCAGGGCCGGGCTGCCCTTCCCAAGCCATCAGTTCCTAACTCATCCACCGGGAGAGACAGCGTGGCTGGAGATGGCTGCCAGGGTGGCCTCTCAAAGCCCTCCTTAACCCTGGGGACCCTAGCATCCCTCCTTGTGCTAATCCCAGAAAGGAAGGAACTGGAATCCAGCATGTCAGAGCAGGGAGGCCCTGAGAAGCTTCATTCAACATGTTCTGTGCCAGCGCTGTGGGGAGAGCTGGGAACCAAGGTAAGACCTCAGCCCTGCCTCCAGGGGCTCATGCTCAGCTGCTCAGAGTGTTTAACATGAGCAGTTGGGGAGCGGATGTGGCTCAAGCGGTTGATCGCCTGCTTCCAACACGGGAGATCCCGGGTTTGGTTCCCGGTGCCTCCTAAAAACAAAACAAAAAGCAAACAACAAGCAAACAAATGAAAAAACCAACTCAGGGGAGCCGATATGGCTCGGTGTTGAACGCCGGCTTCCCACATACAAGGTCCCTGGTTCAATCCCTGAACCTGGAACTTCAAAAAAAAAAAAAAAAACATGAGCCATAAGTGTGGAGGTCTAGTCCCAGCTCCTTGTTTTGTGTGTGAACAACCCTACGGTTACTCAGAGGCAGGACCAGAACTGGAATCCAGGCTAGAAGCCAGATATGAGGCTGTAAAGAGGTCTCCCCACATTCAACAAGACAAACTGAGGCCCAGGGCCACATAATTGGGAGCGTGGATGGAGCCCTCCTCCAACCCACACCCTACCCAGAGAAAGCCTGGCACACCCTGTCCTCTGGAAAGTACTGCCCGAGGGTCCACACACTGTGTTTTCTGTTGAGGGAGCTCTGGAGAGCGGCCACTCCCCCAGCCTCCTGACCCTTCTGGCTCGCCCTTTCCACATCCCTGTCTCCAGCGCTGGGCCCTGAACCATTCCCTTAGCACCTTGGCGAACTGGGTGGCCTCCCCCTTTCCCCCCACAAGCCAGGGCTGGGCTTTCCAAGTGCAGTTCTCAGACACTATCTGCATTAGAGTTCCCTGGGGAGCTCGTGAAAATGCAGATTCCTAAGTCCTGCCAGAGACTTGAATCAGAATCTCTAGGGGTGGCCCGTGGGAATCTGCATTTTCTCCAGGTTTCTGTGTTTGTTTTTTCTTAAGCTTCGTTAGTGGAATCGAAATACAGAAAAGTGTACAAGTCATAAGTGAATGGCTCAATTCAATTTCTCAAATTATGCACGTTTAATCTACAGCCACATCAAGAAACAGGACATTAACAGCCCCTCAGAACCGCCCCCTTCTGCCCTATCCCAATCACCAACCCTCCCAAAGGTTAGCAACATTCTGACTTCTAACGGCCTTGATCAGCGTTGCAAGCTTTTGAACTTCTTGTATGGAATCATACAGGCATTTTTGCATCTGTCTTTTTTTCACTCAGCGTTGTGAGATTCATGCATGTTGTTATGTGCGGCCGTGGTTCATTTATTCTCACGACTGAGTGGCATTCCTGTCTATGATTGTGCCACATTTTATTTGCATCCTACTGTTGATGGGCATTGGATTGTTTTGGGATGTCAAAAACAGTGATGCTTTGAAAATTTTATTACACAGATCTCGGTGGACATTTGTACCCATTTCTGGTGGGTATATAGCTGTAAGTGGAATTGTTGCAGGATGTGCGTGTGTTTGGGTTTAACAGATACTGAAAAACAATTTTCTAAAGCGGCTGCACCAATTTAAAGTCCCACTGGCAGCGTCTGCGTTCCAGTTGCTCCCTGTCCTCTCTGACGCTTGGTGCATCTCTCTTTTCATTTCAGCCATTCTGGAGGGTCGTGGTATTTGATGGCTCAACTTGCATTTCCCTGATGACTAACTATGTTGAGCACATTTCCTAATGTTTGTTGGTCATTTGGGCATTCACTTTTGTGAAGTGTCTGTTCAGATCGTTTGCCAATATTTTTATTGGATTGTCTGTGTTTTCCTTATTGATTTATAGGAATTCTTTATATATACTGGATTCCAGTCCTTTGTTGGATATATGTATTGGAAGTATCTTCTTCAGCCTGGTGTCTTGCCTTTTCACTCTTAATGATGTCTTTTGATGCGCCAAAGTTCTTAATTTTAATATAGTCTGAAATATCAATTTTTCCTCTTTCTGAGTAACGTTTCTGTGTCCTGTGCCCAGGTGATTGTGTGCACTTGAAAGTCTGAGAACCAGTGCATTAGGGGGTGGAGTGGAGCTCTTCCAGAGTGGTCCTTGTTATTGCAAATCCCCACTTCCTTTTCAGCCAGGGTCACAGAATTCTCTTAGCCATACGGGCTGTACTCACTGAGCACTTACCCTGCTTTCAGGCACTTTGCACATTGCAGCAGGCAGCCTGGGAGGCATCTGCTCAGCCTGTGTCCCAGCTACACCATTTGCTGAGAACTGCTCCTGAACCAGAGGGACCGTCCCCCTGGCCACAGTTGGTCAGGAGTAGACACGTCAACAGCTGACTCCATCAGGTTCTCTCTCCTAGGGATTTAGAATTTGTCCTGAGGGAAGCTAGTCTCCATCCAACTGTAGCAAGGGAGAGATGATGGGATTCAGGAGCTGAGGCTGCTGTGGGGGCCAGGGGTGGGTGCTTCTGGCCCTCCACACCTGGAAGCAGTGAACATGGTCTGCAGATGAAGATGGAGGAAGCAGATGTGCAGCGAGAAGCAGAGATGAGGGGTGGAGTGTGGACACTGGAGGGTACCACTCGCCCCCGGTTCTGGGCCCTAATGCTGCATTCCTGCCTTGAGGTGCCTCAAACACATCCAGCAGCTTTCCAATAAATTCCTCTTTTTACTTAATGTAAATCCTGTTATTTGCAACCAAGAGCCTTGACTAATGGGAAGCAGATGTGGCTCAAGCAGTTGGATGCCCGCCTACCACACGGGAGGTCCCAGGTTCGGTTCCTGGTGCCTCCAAAAGAAGATGAGCAAGACAGCGAGCTGACACAACAAGATGATGCAACAAGATAATGCAACAAAGAGACACAATGAGGAAACGCAATGAGAGACAAAACAAGCAGAGAGTGGAGGTGGCTCAAGAGATTAGGCACTTCCCTCCCATGTGGAATGGTCCCGGGTTCGGTTCCTGGTGCCTCCTAAAAAGAAGACGAGCACACAACAAACAGACACAGAGCAGACAGCGAGCATGAGCAACAAGGTGGGGGGGGAGAAATTAACTAATTTTTTTAAAAAAGTCTTGACTAAGATATGATTGTCATCTTGAATCCTCAGAGAAATGCATTCTTCCCCTTTTAGAGATGAAGAAACCGAGACTTGAAAGATGGCAAATGCTTTTCCCCAAACCTCACTGCCAATGAGAGCCTGAGCCAGGACTCAAGTCCAGGAGTTCATATTTCTCCCCAGCTCAGAGGGGGCATGAGATCAGGGTCTCCCAAAGTGTTTTCTGTGGAACCCTTGTCTCAGGAAATGATTCCTTGGGGGGGGGGGAGAGGGGAAGTATTTGGTTTCCTGGTCCTGCTTTGGGGACGCTGGGCCAAACACATATTAAATAGGATCTTCTTTACTGCAGGCCTTTTCAGAGCCTTTGACAGAACGGTGCCCAGTGGGAATCTAGACTAGGCATTATTTCTCCGACTTATTTGACCATGGAAGGTGCATTTTGTGGAATTAATATTTGTGGAAAATGCTGCAAGGAACCAAATTTCTCCTTCCAAGCCAAGCTGGTCCCCTGGAAGGGAGTGTTTGGGCAAATGACTGGAAACGTCTATCCCGTTTGGTCGGTGACCCTCTGTTAGATATGTTGCCAGAGGGAGTCTACTTTATAAATCTGCTTCCTGAGGGCATGGCCAACCTGAAGCATCCCTCCAGGGCCTGAGCAGCCCTGGCCAAATCAACTAGAACTGAATTTCAGTGGAGCAGGGGCCTCCCCTCGCCCAGGGATCCAGGCCCTGCCCGCCACCATCACCCCAGGAGCCTCGCCCACGAGGCTCCGGTTCTGCCCATCCAGCCCCCTCCTAGCAGGAACAAAGCCAGAGAGGACCAACAGGGAAGGAGGGAACCCGGGAAGAACAGATAAGAGAAAAAGGGAAACAGAGAGGACCAGAGAGGAAGGGGCGAGTGGGTGGAAGGAGAGTCAGGAAACACACGGCCCCTCAAACACGGAGACAAGGAGGGTTTAGCAAAGGGACCATTTACCAAAGGAGTGTGCACGATTCGGAGACACCAGCCGAGGTGGTGCCACACCTGGGGGCTGGCGGCTGGCAGCATGGGGGGGTGGGTCACGGCCACCCGTGGGCTTGAAGGGAAAAGGAAGGGAGATGGATGTGGACGAGGCTGCCCGGAAGGAGCGGCCAGGGACTTTGGTGCTGTCAGCCCGGCAGGGCAGGACCTAAGGGATAAACACCCCACCACGTAGCGTCCCCACCTCCACTTTCTGGCTGGCGCCTCCCATTGGCCAAACCCAACCAGGAGCCCAAAGGAGTGGGGCTGCTGATGCAGACCCACCCTGGGCAGGGTGGAGGAGAGTGAAGGCTAGTGGAGATGGACCAGCTCAGGGAGGTTTGGGAGAAGGCAGGAAGCAAAAGAGGAGGGAGGTAACAGATGTGGCTCAAGTGGTTGAGCACCGGCTTCCCACATATGAGGTCCCGAGTTCGGTCCCTGGTACCTCCTAAAATAAAAACAAACAACAAACAAACAAACAAAAACACCAACTCAGGGGAGCCGATGTGGCTCAGTGGTTGAGCTCCGGCTTCCCACATACAAGGTCCCGGGGTTCAAATACAAAAGAATTAAAAAAAAGGAGGGAGGCAGAGGGAAAGAGGAGAGAGAGGTAGAGAGGGGAGATGAAACACAGGGCCCTTCAAAAGGGAGGGCTTTGAAAGAAGCCGGAGACGAGGGGAGAGGAGCCTCAGGGGCGGAAGCAGCTTTTCTCTGACGGCTCCTACAAGCATGGGGCTGTTGCCAAGTTCCAAGCCCCAGGTCTCTAAGTATCAGAAACACCTCCCCGCCCCCCCACCCGCCAGAAGCCAGCACGTGAGCCCGCCCCGGCAGCCGCCTCCCCCCTCCTGCCAGCTCCCATGTGTCTGGTGGGCGGACAGCGAAACAAACCAGCCTCTCATGCGCTCTGTCCTCCCTTTATCCAAGCCACGAGTACCTGAAAGGTTGGGAGCATAAATCAATGCCGGGAAAAGGGATCCTTGTTGAAATTCACCAGCAAATTGCATCGCTGAGGATCCTAAAAATGAATTTCTCTCTGCAGAGAACAGCTGGCCCCCAGTTTGTTTTTTTTTCTGAAAGCAGATGTTCACACCCTGGAGCGATTGAAACATGGGCCTGCTCTGTTTCTAGGAGTTCATCGGGGGGGTGTTCTGGCCTGACCTGGAGGGGTGAAGGGCCATCTCTGCTTTCTGGACCCTCAAGGATTGGGAGAAGCTTGCTGGTGCCCAGGCTTCACCCCTCCAAGTTTCAATCCCTAGAACGTGGGAAGGTAGAGAGTGCCTCTACCCATTCTGCAGTGAGGTAAACTGATGATCTGAGCTCAGAGTCGGCTGGGGCCTGCCAGTCACCCAGCAGCCCTCCCTTTCTCCAAGCCCAGCTCCTCTAGCCCCGTGGGGCTCTGGGTCCTGCCCCTGAAATCCATGGGTGCCACGGCTCTCACCCCCAGACACCTCCCAGGGCCTGGCCTGGCCGGGAAGCCAGGAGCTCAGCCCGTCCAGATCATTCTAAGCGGCAACCGCACCAGGTCCAGCAACCTCGCTGAGATGGACCCGGGTGGACACTGTGACCAGGCTGGGGAAAGTGATAGCTGAGTCTGGGAAATCCATCAAGGAGGAGGCAGCTGCAGTAGATCATAGGGCTGCTGCCTCTGCCTCTACATCATCATTAGCCCAGGGCAGAGGTTGAGGGAGCCCCAGGGGCAGGAGCCCAACTGCAGGGGAGATCTTTGGGAAATGACTGTTGGCCCCTGAGAAAAGCAGAATGCCCCAGAGGCACCTGGTGGAGGAAGGGCAGCTCCAATGTGCTCTAAACCTGGGGTGGGGGGTGGGGGGGGGCAAAGCAGGGGCTCCAGGCCCAAGCCATATGCCAAGGAAGACTTCCTAGAGGAAGAAGCATCCGAGCTGAGTCCTGAGGAGGCACTGGTGGTCCCCAGGCCATACATGGGCAGGCAGGCTCCCTGCCCCCTCCCCCATCTCCCCATTCCTCCTACCCGCACATTGGAGAGAGCCTCTCCTTTGGGAGTCCTTGTTCTTAACAAAAAGACACCACCAGAAGTCTTGATTCCAGAGACCCATCATGAAATACCCATTAATGGAGGTCAATCAGTGAAGGCTTCCTGGAGGAGGCAAGCCTAAGCAGCACGTTAAAGGTAAGAAGTGGAGGGATACTGTGGACCTGGCAGACTGCCCCAGCGCCACATTCCCACTGCCCCCAGGATCTTCCCTGCTCAGCCATTGTCTCAGTTTGAAAAAGCTGTCTATTTGTTTGATTAAGAGCTGCCATCCTCACTGGACTGGGGGTGCCATGGTTTTCCTCATAATGCAAATAGTAAATGGTCAATGAATGTTTTTGGAATGAATGAATGAATGACTAGCCCTGACTCTCATGATGGCCTGGAAGTAGGTCAGTCCCAAAGAGGGTGAATAGTAATGGTCAGTAAATGTTTTTGGAATGAATGACTGAATGAATGAATGACTAGCTCTGACTCTCATGATGGCCTGGAGGTAGGTCAGTCCCAAAGAGGGCCTCAAAACCAGTTCCACGGGGTTGGGCCATGGGGCAGGAGCAGCGGAAGGCCCTGGAGATTTCTAAGCACAGGTGGATCTAGGATGGCTGAGCTGGGCCAGAGGACAGCTTGGGGCATTGGGCAATAAGTGCAGGGTCCATCATACTTCTTTCCAGGGAGATGGAAGAATGCCTAGGCAGGGAGCTTGGAGGGGCATGTGAGATTAGGACTGGATATAGGGGGGCCACCTGAAACCATGGGGTGGGGAGCTTGCTTTAGGTAGGTGTGGAGGGAAAGGAATGCCCGGGATGGACCAAAACACCTAGAATCCACACCCCAACTCCGTGAGGTAGGGGCAGCCTCAGCTCCCCATGGGCCCTCTGCCCAGCCCGGGACTTGCAGCTGCCATTGTGCCTCCTGCCACCCGTCTCAACACCCGGTTCCCCACCATCTCCTCGGCCTGGTTGTGCAGAGTGATTTGTGGCCCTGACAGGTTGAATTGTGGGTAAAGCGGCTGTCCAAATGGAGAGCAAATTGGAACTGCGACTCCAACCTGCGGGCCATCCATCAGCGGGAGAAAGGCTCCGTCAGCACCTCACCACCCCTGGCCTGGTCCCTGGCTGAGCCTGCTCCACCCAGGGCTGGAGGGGGCTGTGGGTGGAGGCCTGGGGCTGGGGTCTAGCTGTGGGAAAGAAGGGCAAGAAGAGGACAGAGCTCACTCAGAAGGTCAACTTTGGACTTTTACACGGCATTTTTATGTGGCTGAATTTGATATAAGCCTCCCAAAAGGTGTATGTATTTGAAAATTAGGAAACTGAGGCACAGGGCACACCGGTGACAGACCCAAGCTCACACAGCTTTAGCAGAAACCGGGGTGTGAAATTTGCTGTTGGAATATCTGAGATTCTTAACGAAGCAGGGGTTTCCTGCAACATGGAGGAATTCAAAAGCATACAACCGGGGGTGGATGTGGCTCAAATGGTTGGGTGTCTGTCTGCCATATGGAGGGACCTGGGTTCGATCCTCAGGACCTCCCGGTAAAATTAAAAAAATTATAGAAGGTGCACGTGCCGTCAGGCCCCACGTGCAGGCGTGCAAGGCCCTGCCGAGCCACGCAGCAAGATGATAACGTAACAGGAGAGAGACACAGGGGAGAGCCAAGACAAGCCGTGCTGAAAAAACCAGGAACTGAGGTGGCGCAGGTGGTAGGATGCCTCTCTCCCACATCGGAGGTCCCTGGGATCAAATCCTGGTAAAGACAGGAGGAGAAGGATGAGAAGAGACGGCAGGAAACAGACACAGAGAATTGCCCAGCAAATGGACACAAAACAGCAAAAGGGGGTGGGGTGGGGGTGTGTGAAAATAAATAAATAAATCTTAAAAAAAAAAAAAGAAAGCATATAACCATTCCATCGGCAAAATTCCAACTTCCCTAGAGGTGGCACCTCAGTGGCCCCATTATGGGTCGATGAGGTAAAGGAGCCACAAAAATATATAAATATAAACAGGCCCTGCACGTTTAGGTACTAGATGTGTCTGCTGTGCCTCCCGCCTGCCCAGCCCCTGAATGACACCCAAACCTCAAAGCACATGACCCAGCTCCTGCCTGATTAGACCAGAGCTGGGCACCCGAGCCAAAGGCAGTCTCCTCAGAGGCTGGTCACTGATATTTTTAAAAAAATCAATTGTATTGATACATATTAATAAAGCATACAAATCATTCAAAGTGTACAATCAATGGTATTTGGTATAATCACATAGTTGTGGTAACTGATTTCTGACTGGGGGACTGAAAAAGATGAGCAACTGAATCAAGTGGCAGAGTGCACCGAGCTACACGGCCCCACGGTGACCACAGGACCCATCTTTCCCAGGCCCCAGCTGTCTTCTGTGCCCTGCTTACTTTCCCTCCCCTGACTCCTAGCCCGGAAAAAAATGTATATGGAGAGGGGACAGGGTGGGGGAAGAAAGGTAGGACACTTGCTCTTATGTCATCCAACGTGCCCCCAAATCTACTCGACTGTTTATACACATTTCTCTTTTCCCTTAAGGACTGGTATTTCAAAACTCAAAGGCAACTGCTTGTTTCTCTCTTTATGCTGAGTCATCCCTTCCCTGAGGCAGCAGCTATCTTGCTGAATACTGAAAGGGGATGCTGGCTCCCGAGGAATAGGAGTTAACATCCCAGCATGTCATGGGGCCACACAAGAATCCTTGTAGCCAGGGACCTCGGACACCGGAACCTTCAGAGAGGGAGAAAGTTGCTCCCTGCCCGCGTGGTGGCTGGGCTGGCGTCCTCCCTGCTGACCTCGGTGCTGGCGATTTTTCTTTCTTCTGGTCCTTCCTGGCTGCCCTCGTCCTGAGGACCCCTCATAACCTCTGAGCTTAGTGCTCAAAGTCCAGGCTTGTACCACAAAGTGCATCTGTGTCGGTTTCACTCAAGGTTCAGGACGAGAGATCAGAAGCCACATGGGGGTTTTAAGCAGAGAGAAAATCAATACAGGGACTCGGGGCTTACAAAGCCATCGGCATCAGCTCTAGGTTGGTCCCCCAGGAGTGACTCAGGGAACATCACTTCTGAACTGGCCCACCAGGGGAGATGCCACCCTACCCCCATCAGGAAGATGGGGAACCGGGAGCCCCTATGGGACACGCTGCTGTAGCCGCCATTCAGGGCCCAGAAGCCACTGTCACCACCGCACCTGCTATGGGCTCCTAGAAAGCTGGTGACTGGACATTGGAACTCGGCCAGAGAAATACCCTGTATGCCCATGACCCTACCTGCATCAGCAAACGGCCAAAAGGACTGGGGAGCTGTTCGCCTCTGCCCTCCAAATCTCACGAGAGTGTATCTGTCAGCGGAAACTAACTTGGGATCTAGAACCCTGGATGCAAGGTGCAGCCTCTGCGGCACCAGGAACAGGACGGAAGCTGAAATCCAGCACGCATCTCGGAGTCCAGCTCCAGGTTCTCAAGGGGCCCCCCAGGCTGGCCTGTGTGCCCTGACTGCCCTCCGCTGAGGCCTGGCCTGGGGGGAGCTGTGGAAACACGGGAGAGCTTACCTGGCCTGTCAGGAGGACCGGGGAGCCAGGTGCAAGTGTATGAGCGTGTGCGCGTGCGTGTGCCTGTCTGGGGAACAGGAGCGGGGGCTCTTGGGGTCTGGGAGTCCCAGCCCACATTCTCACCAGGCCTTGGTGGCCTGAGCAGACAAGGCAGTTCATGTGAAGTGGGGGAGTCGGAGGCAGGTGGTGGACCTCAGGAAGGCCCTGGTCTCCCACCAGCCCTGGGTCCAAGGAAGGCCAAATCTTGGTCTCTATCTGAGCTACATTTGCAGAGGTCCCAGCATGTTGAATTTTAAAAACCAGCGTCCCCAGAAAATCCCTGTCTCCCAAATAAAGTTGTTTTTTTTTAAGATTTATTTATTTATTTTATTATTCACCCCTTCCACCCACCTACCCCTTCCACACACACCCCGCCCCCCCATTGTTTTGCACTCGCTGTCTGCTCTCTGTGTGTTCTTCTGTGTCTGCTTGTCTTCTCTTTAGGCAGCACCGGGAACTGATCCTGGGACCTTCTGGAGTGGAGAGAGTTGCTCAACCTCTTGCACCACCTCAGCTCCCTGGTGTGCTGCGTCTCATATTGTCTCTCTTCTGTGTCTCTTTTTGTGTCATCTTAATGCACCAGCACTCAGTGCAGGCCAGCTTGCCTTTCACCAGGAGGCCCCAGGAATCGAACCCTGGACCTCCCATATGATGAATGGGAGCCCAATCACTTGAGCCACACTGTTTCCCCCAAATAAAGTTTCAATCCAAACACTGTTCTGCAGGTTTCCCAAAGGAATTCCTGGGTGAGGCGGCTGGCATTGAGCCTCGGACCCCTGGGAGTGGCCTCACTGGCCCGCAGGCCACTGGCCCAGAACAGGTCCCAGAGAGAGGAGGAAGCCAGGGACAAGGCAGCACAGCCTTAAGCCTGCAGCCTCCTCGGCTGCAGGCCTCCCTGACCATGCCCTCCCCTGCACCTGATAAGTAGACCACCTGTCGGGGGCTCCCTGCTCCCTGGGAAGAAGGAGGAGCCATGCTGCAGGGGGGAGGCAGAGGCAGGAGGGAGGGGCACACTCCAGACTGGGTGCTGGAGGGTGGGGAGGGGCCGCAGGGCTGGATTCCTAGCACCCGGGAAGGGAAGGGAGGGTAACCCGCTGGGAAATGCAGGGAAAGCGCCTGCTCTTCTCCTTCTCCAGAGGAGTTCCGGAGTGTGGTGGGAAGATTAGACACCTTCTCTTAGCGCCTCCCCTCAGAGAAGTGCCCCAGCCCATCCTGGCCTCGCCGGTGACCTGCGACCTCCTTGGGGCAGGGCAGTTTCATTCCAAGGGCTTTACCACCCTCATCTCAACTCAGGATGACCCCTCCCCCACTGCCCCCATCCGTCATGGGACCCCAAGCTAGAGGTCCTGGACCTTGGGCTCTGCCCTCTAGTTTGTCCCCTGGGTCCCGTCAGTCTCTGAGACGTGCCGCTTCCATCCCCCGAGGTGTCTTTCAGATACGGCCCCTCCTTTCACTTGGACCCCCCCCTTTTTTTTTCTTTTTAAACTTACATTTATTATTATACTGATTTTCATCTTCTTTACATGGGTCATAAAAGAACAAATGTTAAAAATCCTTTTAATGAGAACCACTGACTTTTTAATGATCAGACTTGAGCTCGTTTCAGTGAAAACTTGATTCTTATTCAAAGATATTTTATAGTCCATTTGTGATTAATAATGTTCATTTCTGTTGTCAGCATACCTGATTGACAAAGTCAAAATCAAAGGCTATTATGCATTCAAGTTGACCGAAGAAAAATCTAAACCCAGATTTGGATTCTTCACATCTGACTTCAAAGCTAAATCCTCAATGCAATTTTACAACAAACTCATTAGCAGCAGCGGCTTTCCTTCCGAGAGCAACAGTCCTAGATGCAGCCAGACTCAGAGAAACAGAGTGTGTGGTCTGCTTCTTTCTTTCGTAGAAGAAATCCCTGATAGTCTTTGGCCGTTGGTTCTCCATCCTAGTCTTACTTTTATCACTTACCATTTTTCATAAGCAAAACAGAAGAAAATTTTGGAAAGCAAAGAACTTACAACTCATAGCATTTAAGAAAGACCACAAGAGAATTCTTAGCTAAACTGGTCCTATTTCTGTCTGCGTGATAGAAAGACAAAAGTTCACGTCAGTTCCATACACTGATATCTTACAGAAGATATACTTGTATTGTAAAAAGACAATTTGAGATACTGCAATTAACCAAGGTGGTAACAATCGATGTCTGCTCTGTGGTTCAAATAAATTTTCCCTTAATTGTTGACATCAATGAACTCAATTCTTGGATCTGAAGATTAGAAGCTTCACCTTCATATACAGTAAACTATAAGGATTACTTAATACATTGCTTCATAAAATTGATAAAAAAGAAAAGAAAAAAGGGGAGCGGGTGTAGCTTGGTGGTTGAGCACCTGCTTCCCATGTATGAGGTCCCAGGTTCAATCCCCGGTACCTCCTTTAAAAAAAAAATAGCTACTTATGATACATTACTTTTTAAAAAGTGAAATGTTGTTAAGGCTCCATAGCAGAGATTTACCACTCTTCTTTAAACTGGATAATCCGTAATATAATCTGTTTGTCACTTGTAACAAGGTGCTCTCCCTTAGGTCAGGGTGGTTCTCAAATGGAAAGAAAAAACATAATGGGGTAATTAATGCTTGTCTACAGCCAGTTACAGCACAGACTCTTAACACTAATCCTTTAGCTTTTCTCAATAGGAAAAAAAATTGTCAAGCATTTATAAAACATCGAGATCTCTCCTTTTATTATCAAATCTCTCATTTTTAAGAAAGTAACATGTAACTTTCATAACTTGTATCATTAAACGATCACAGGACTGTGATTAAGGAGAGCTAGAACCACCTGTCTGAAGACAGTCAAGTCACTCAACCTCACATTACAGCGACTTCCCCTTCAGGCAAACTGACATCGTTCCTCTTCACCTGCTTTTTGGTAGGTGAGAAGCTTTACTTGGGAAAGCTAAACGTTCTACAAAATGCAAAGTTTTATTTATTAGTTTTCAGTAGTAGTCAAAGGACCAGATTATTCCACGAAACTTGCTCTCTCCCCTGGGGAGCTTCATTGCAGTGATACCACATGTAGACCAGGACCTCTCAACAACCAGAATATTCTGGACCTACAACTGTGACTCTGGATATATGGATGGTCTGAGTTAAAACCATTTTTTTTAACTTGTGTTTTCCCCCCCTCAGATGGCTCCCTTATCTGTTTACTTGTTGTTTTTGCCCACTGTCTCTGCTCATTGTTTGCGCTCGTTGTCTGCTCATTGACCCTGCTCACCACCTGCTCTTTGTCTGCTCGTTGCTCTTTTGCTCACTGTCTGCTCGTTGTCTGCCTGCTTTTTCTTTAGGAGGCACCGGGTACTGAGCCTTGGACCTCCCATGTGGGAGGCGGGCACTCAACTGCTTGAGCCACATGCACTTGCCTGCACCTAAAATTTTAAACCCTTGGACCCTTTTGCAGGTTCTCCTCATTCCTGCCGCATCACCGCACAAGCCGCCTGCTCATGCCTTCCCAGGAGCCTCCCCACCCCCCAGTGCCCAGAATGGGCTCAAAGCGCTGCCTGGGGCTCCCCAGGCCTCCTGTGATCTCTTAAATAGAGTCCCCATGCCTCGGCCTGACCTCTGAGGCTTTCCATAGCCCACCTCCAGCCAACCCATCCCGGCCATCTCCCACATGAGCCCCACATTCTCACCAAACTCTGTTATTGATCACATCAAGGAGAGTGGTTAGGAGCACAGCCTCTGGTACCAACCTCCTGGGTTCAAATCCTGCCTCTACCCCTTCTTAGCTGTGAAAACTTGGGAAGTTGTGAAACCTTTCCGTGCCTCAGTTTCCTCATCTGTCAAATTAGGGATAACAACCATACATCTCATTCACAGGGTAGTAAAGAAATAAGTGGGTTAGCACATGCAAAATGCTGAGAACAGTGTCTGGCACATAGTACATGCTCAGTAAAAGCAGGAGGTTATTATGGTCATGATGATGCCTTGATGTTCCTGACTCTGAACCTTGGCTCTTGCTGTATCTTCTGTCTGGAATGCCCACCAAATCCCTTCCCACCTCTAGGAGACATGTAATTTGTTTTCCTGGCAACACACTCTCTGGGAGGCTGCTCGTCCCCCCACCCCACAGTAATACTGCCCAGTCCCTGTGATTAGGTGAGGCTGGCCCCACTCTCCAGCTGAAAGGTGGGAACGTAACCCAGACCTGACCCATCAGAGGTCCTCTGTGCCCCAGCCACAGTGATGGACTCAGGAATGGGTGCATGAGCCAAGCTGGCCAATGAGAGCCCACCCCTGGGACTCTGGCCTGAGCTGGTCCTCTGGGAGTCTGAGCTTAAGGATGCTGTTGTGGGCTGGAAAAGTGACCCCCCCGCCAAAGATGTATCCATTTCCTGGTGCCCAGAACCTGAGTTTTACCTTCTATGGCAAAAGATGTGGTCTTGAAATCTTGAGGAGTTTATCCTGGATTATTCGGTGCACCCTAAATGCCATCACCAGTATCCTTATAAGAGAGAGGTGGATGGAGAGGCGACACACATAGAGAAGACAGTCGTGTGAAGATGGAGCAGGGAGTGATGGGGCCACAAGCCAAGGAATGCCAAGGGCCACCAGAGCCGGAGGAGGCAAGGGACGGGTGCTCCCCTAGCGCCCCCAGGGAGAGCAGGGCCCTGTCGGCACCCCAACTGCCATCTTCTGGCCTCCAAAATGGTGAGAGAATAAGTGTGTGTCCTTTTAAGCCCCCCACGTTGTTGGTCATTTGCTATAGCTGCGCTAGGACACTGAAACAGATGGCAATGCTTGGAGCTGCTGGAGGCCTTTTGTGCCATGTGAAAGGGTGGATCTGAGCATGAAGCTGGTACAGAGGAGAGCAAACGTGAGGGCTGGGGAGAAGGGGGCAAGGGGCCTGGGAAGTCCTGAGGACATTGGATCACCCCCTACGGCAGCCTTCCTTCCTCAGCCTTTCTAGCACCATGAGCCAACACGTTTCTCCTCTAACTTGGGCCACTTTGAGCTGGTTTTCTGTCACTTGCAACCCAATAATTATCAGGAGCCTTTACTAGTGCAAATCTTTGACCCAGTAATCCCAGCTTTCTGCCCTAAAAAAAAATCTGTAAAAGGACAGTTGTTGCAGTATGAAAAAATAGAAGCAACCTCTTTATGCGACCACAGAAGATGGGTTCATAAATGATGGTACATCCACATGGGGGGATATTATGCAGCCACTGAAAATCATGCTTTCATGCTCATTATAAAATGTTAGGTGAAAATCAGGGCATTAAGCACACATGCATATATGCATACACACACACACATATATATATATACAAAAATGATCCCAATTTTATTTTCATTTTGCTTTGGACAATTTTTAAAGGAATAAAGCATTACACAGTCAATTGAAATCCTTTGCATGCCTCTCTCCAATTCTTTATGAAGTCCCTTCTGTCTCCAATGATAGCCACTCTTTCCAAGTTGGTATCATTCTCATGCATGATTTTCAACGTTAACTTTCCATGTATATATCCATAAGTAATATAAAATACCTGCACATCTTTACAATTTAATAAGTAGTATGAGTGAGACTTTCTGCAACTTGATTTTTTTCAACCAACAAATATGTTTGTGAGTTGAATCCATCTTGAGGAGGTGTAACTCTCGTTCATTAATTTTAACTGCTGTCAGGAATTCCATTTCTGGGTATTATCCCACACTTTATTTATCCTTTTTCTGGTTAATGAACACTGAAATTGTTGCCAACACGTTTTACCATAAAATGCTCTGACTCTTACGTCTCCTTCTGCTCACATGTGAGATTGTCTCTGGGGATTTTTATTTTATTTCCCCCCTCTCTGAGATTGGCTCCCTCATCTGTCTGCTCATTGTCTGCTTGCTGTGTCACTGTTCATTGTGTCTGCTCGTTGTGACTGCTCATTGTCTCTGCTCATTGTGTATGCTCATTGTCTCTGCTTATTGTGTCTGCTCATCTTCTTTAGGAGGCACCAGGAAACGAACCTGGGACCTCCCATGTGGGAGGTGGGTGCCCAACTGCTTGAGCCACATCCGCTCCCTGCTCGTTGTGTCTGCTCATTTGTCAACTCATTGTGTCTGCTTGTCTTTTTTAGGAGGCACCAGAAACTGAACCCAGGACCTCCCATGTGGGAGGCAGGCACCCAACTGCTTGAGCCATATCTGCTCCCTCTCTAGGGATTTTTATCCAATAGTGAAATGCCAAGGTCACATGGTGTGCCCGTCTTCATCTTTACAAGGTGCCCCTGAACTTTCTCCCAAGTAGTGGCACCGAGAGAAGTGTGTGGCGCATTCCCATTTCCCACATCCCTGATGGGGAGACATTTTCATTTCTGCCAATCTGATGAGTAGGAAATTGTGTCTCACTGTGGTTTTAACGTGCATTTCCCTGTTTACAGTGCTGTCCATCATCTTTCCATATGTTTATATCCCATTCTATTTCCCTCTTCTGTTAAATGCCTTTGCTAAACAACTATGGAGGTGTTTGCCTCTTGAGTTGAAAATATGTCAGCATGAACTACACCCAAATGTTAACCGTGGTTTAACAAGTAGTTTTTATTTTCTTCTTTATAGTAATAGAGCACTTAATTTGGGAAGGTGGCCCTGTCTGCCCTCCCTACTTTGGGAAACCCCACCCCACCCATCTACCTGTCCTCACCTCCCCACCTGCTCTAGCCACGTGGCCCCAAAGGGACCCGCTAGCCTCTTACCTGAGCCCGCCTCACAGACCACAGTGATTGGCCCAGAGTTAGGCATGTGATCCAAGCCAGGCCAATCAGAGCGCTTCCCTGGGGGGTTAGAACTGGCGCTGAAGGAGAGCAATTCACTCCTCCTGGATCGTGATCGTGTGAGGCTATGAGGCCAGTGAGACGAGCAGCCTGAGATCGATAAACACGAACAGCAAGGGAGAGAAGGGCGGTTGAGGGTGGAGAGGGACCTGAGGGGACCCAGACCTTCCAGACGTGTCTAAACACACCCCAGCCCCTCCTGGTCACAAGGCAGCGTGACCTGCCCAGGCGGACTCTGATCACCGTGCCCTCACACACAACCCAAAGGGCCCCGCCTAACTCAGCGCTGGTCTGTGTTTTTCAAGCATTCTACAATAGGCACATATATTGCTTTTGCAATCAGAAAGTTAAATAAACATTAGCACTTAAAATGAAAAACTTACTCATCCTTTAAGGCTAGATACAAATGCCCACTCTCCCATCGCCCAGCCCGAAGCCCTGAGCACCTGCTGGCAGGTCCGAGGCCCTGCCTGGGGCGTTGTGGGAACCAAGGGCAATAGGCTGGGGGTTTCACAGTCCCGGGGGGAGGTGTTGGGATTACAGCACCATCATGGGCTCCTCCACTGGGAAGGTCTGCAATGGAGATGGGGAGTAGAGAGGATGGGAAGACGTGGAGGTCTTTTAGGGAGGTGGGGTTGGAGGGAGGCTCTGACCTCCACTGAAATGCACAGACCTGGTGGATGATGCTTGGCCAACCCAACCAAGTTGCCAGCCAGCTGCAAGGTGCCTGCCAGGCTCTGCCCTGCCCTGCCCAGGGTTGGGGGACATCAGGCAGGCTCTGGGCGTTGAGATCCAGGGCTGCAGAGAAGCCTTCTCCTGGTGCTGGAGCAGCCTCTCTGATAAACTCCCGGCAGGTCTTCTGTGCAGGACCTGTGTCTGCTAGCCTGGACGGAACACGACTGCAGGTGTGGGGGGGTGGCGCCCCTCGTTGCCCACTCCTGTGTCCCCCCACGAGTCTTGCCCCTCCCCTTCTCACTGAGTCCAGAGGCTTAAAAATGAGAAGCACATTCCAGAAGATGTGACTCCTGGAAAAAACTTCAGCCAAATCAATTAACGACCAGACCCCTGAGCAAACACAGCTACTTTTCCTCAATTTGGAATGTTGTGATTTGAGTGGCAAAAGAAATTAAATGAAGAACGCAGAGACTCCCGGTCAGAACCCCAACCGCTCTCGTTGGTTTTTAATCTCCTATTAAACGGTATCTCTCTGATGGCTTTTGTCAGCCTATTCAATGGAACTACCCAGGACACATGGCCCACTGCCCCTCCTCGTTCCCTCCACTCGGCTGGCGGCTGAGTCAACTGATAAGCTTAAAATGGGGGTGGGCAGGTGGGCCAGGGGCAATGACAAGGGGCCGTGCAGGACCCTGGAGCCTGGACGTCAGCAGAGTTGTGCAGGCAAAGGACAGGGCACTGAGGAGCCCGGGGGCATCGGTCTAACCCTCATATCACAGGAGGCTTCTGGAGCCCAGAAAGCAAAAATTTTCACGAGTCCCATTTAGAGTTAAGGTTGGAGCCCAGGTCTTCTGACGCCCAGCCCATGGCCCACCCTGCACGGCATCAATGGCACAGGGAGCGTGGCCCTGGGCTCTGCCTTTGCTCGGGGCATTATCCGTGGGGCTTGCTGAGCTCAGTCTGGGACACAGAGTAAGGAGGCATTCCAGTTGCCCATTCTTTTTTACTTTAATAATTGAAAATATAAACAATTAAAAGTCGCCTTTTCTTGAGGAGACACTGGCCTGATGGGAGAGGCAGTTCCCGTGCTTGGGAACCCCCCAGGAGGCTCTCGGTCAAATGAGGACATAAGGCAAAAACAGATGGCCAAGCAGAGAAGTCAACTGTTTTGGTGAGAAAGCACCATGTCCAGGAAGGGTGGCTTTGAATTGGTGTTGGCTCCACCAAAGAAGGCTTCCTGGAGGAAGCTGAGAGGTACTCTCAAGACAGCTTAGGAGGAGCATCTGCGGCAAGAAGAGAGAGGCTAGAGTTGGCAAGGAAGACGGTGCACTGGGTGGATTTTCTCCATGAGTTGTCTGTACCCACACACACACTTATAAACACACAGGCCTGTGTACACACACTCACGCCTCCATGCACTAGTCAGCCCTGCACGCTCACAGCCACGTGCTCACATGCCACGTGGAAGCACACACGAGCTTTCTCAGACCTCCATGCACACACATGCATATTGCACATCCCTTTCCATGCGATCATATACAGACCTCCCCACGGGTCACGCCTGGCCTGTGCAGATGGCTCGAGTCTGCTCTGCACGTAGGTAGGTGGGCCTGCACCGTCCCAGCCAGGTTTGGGGTCTCCCGGCAGCTGCAACGCCTGTCAAAATTCCCAGCGCCACCTGCCTGGGCTCCATCTGCACCCCCTGGCTCGTGTCAAGGTCTGCTGTTGTGTCTGCTGCTTCTCTCCCGCTCTGTGGGCAGGTGGGGAGCTGGGGCTCACCTGGAGGACATTCCCAAGGAGCCTCCCAGGGCCAACTCCTGCCCAGAGGACCCATCTGCAGAGGTTGACCAGGCCACCCCCAGCCTCAGAGCAGGTCAGTTGCTGCCTCCCTCTTGTTAACTCAAAGTCCCTGATATCAGGCTCCTGAGAAACAGACTGAGATAGAGATTTGCGTGCAGGGGGTCTACTGGGAAGTGCTCTAGGGAGTGCCACCGGGGCGGCGGGGGGACAGGCTCGGGAGTGGGGCAGAGGGGCTGTGGTGCAGTCCCTGCAAAGAACTCCCTGCCGCCCCCCAGAGAGCTGTGAGCTGCGGTGGCCCTGCAGAGCTGCGGGTGGCTTGTCCTTCACATTTGTGCAGTCCCCAGTCGATGGACACAAGCCACCCCCAGAATTTGGGCATAAGCTTGAGCAAAGTCTCTGCAGCCAAGAGCAACTGCAGGGAGGAGGGACTCAGCTTGGAACTGTCAGCTGTCAACACTGCCCACAGCAGGGAGAATGGGCCCTGGGGCACTGAAGGGGTTGTGTGGGCAGCACCCCTCGGCATCCACGATGATCTCTAGGGTGTGGGATGCCCAAACCCCTTCCTACTGCAGATCTCATTCGAGCCCCTCCTACTGCAGCTGGATGCTCCTCTCTTGTGGGTTTTTTTTTTTTCCCTTTAAAATTTTTATTTTGAAAGAATTTCAAACTTACAGGACAGTTGCAAAAATAACTCAAAATCCATATAGAGAACTCCAATATACACACACACACACACCCAGAGACCCAGATCCATCAATTTTAACATTTTGCCACATTTGTCATAACATTCTATCCATTCATGTATCAATCTTTCTATCTATCTCTGTGTCTGTTTATTTTCTGCACATTAGAAGGTAGGTTTCATGCACCGTGTTTCTTGAACACATGATACTTCCATGTACATTTCCTAAGAACAAGGATATTATGTAACCACTGTCTTCAAGTTCAAGAAATTTAACACTAATATAAAGCTGACAGCCTATATTCCAAATTTTTCCACATATCCCAATAATGTCCTTTTGAGCCTTTTCTCCTCCATTATTAGATCCAGTCCAGGATCATGTATTGCATTTAATTGTCATTGTCTCTTTTAGTTGCCCTTTTTCTTTTTTTTTTTTTAATTGTGGAAACATATGTACAACATAAACTTTCCCATCTCAGCTCCTCCCAAGCTTACCATTCAATTGTTTGCTTCTTTCTGGGGCTCTGCTCCCTTGTCCCTTCCTCCCACATCACCCCATCTCCTTGGACTGGTGTTTACAGCTCCAGGTTGCAGGCTTCTGTTTTCCTCTCAGAAAACCAGAGAGGAAGAGGCTCCTTTCATGCCCTCCTGCTCATCTCTGAACACAGGGGAGCTGAGTAATCCCGGGCCTGGGGACGACTGCCTCCCGCTCACTCATCCAGCGTGACTCAGATTGGTGGGCAAGGGGCTGAGGTCATCCATTTTGCTCTGGGCGATGGCAGCGGTGTGGGCTGGTGGCTTTATTACCCGCAGGCTCTGTGGGCGGCAGGTTGCTTTTGGCTTTTTGCTGACAGGATCCCCTTCTCTGCTTATCTCAGGCCTCTCTTGATATCACCACCCTCTCCATTTACACTCACACAGACAGCCCTGCCAAGAGTGGGAGCTGAAAGCCTTTGGATTCCAAGCAAACCTTTTATTCCTTCCATTCCAAGGAAGGTGCTAGCTAGGGAGTGGCCAGCTCAGAGAGGAAGGGGCAGCTCCATGACACCATGAACGTATTTCATCTATTCTAAAGACCCACTTTTTTCACATTTTAATTGGGATATGTCTCACAATCACTGGCACATCCTAGTTTAATCAGCAAGCTTTTTTTTTCTCCCCTTAATGGTGCCTAAAATAATGTTCCTTTTAAAATCAATGGGGCGGGAATGAAGGCTGCTCAAGCCATCAGGCACCTCCCTCCCACATGGGAGGTCCCAGGTTCGGTTCCTGGTGCCTCAGAAAAAGAAGACAAGCAGACAGCGAGCACAAACAATGAGGGGAGGGGGGAGAAATAAATAAATAAAATAAATCTTTTTAAAAAATGTTTATAAATAAATAAACAAAATCAATGGGGCGCGACTCGTGCAACTCGTACAAGTATGCCCGCACTCCCATCTTTTTTTTTTTTTTAAGATTTATTTATTTATTTATCCCCCGCCCCTTGCTGCTTGTGCTTGCTATGTCCATTCGCTGTGTGTTTTTTCCGTGTCTGCTTATCTCCCCCTTGCTGTGAGGTCCTGCTGCATCAGCCCACTGCGCCGCGCGGGCCGGCCTGCTCTCACAAGGAGGCCCCGGGAAGCGAACCCAGGGCCTCCCATATGGTAAACGGGAGCTCTATCCATTGAGCCACACCCGCTTCCCCGGCACTCCCATCTTGAGTGTGTACTTTTGCTTTAGATTAAATTTTCCTTCTACTAAAAAAATAAAAATAAAATCAATGGTATCTTAGATTGATGAAATACAGAAATTTGCATCAACCTAAGAGGTGACGCCACCTTTTATACCCAGGGGGCTAAGGGAGGTGAAGGGTGGGGAAACTGAGGCTGGGTAACTTCAGTACTTCCTAAAGCAGGTTTTCACTGCACAGCTTAGTATCTAGGCACTCCCAAGACCTACAGGCAGAAGAAGAACAGAACCCATGTTCTGGAAGCCAGAAAGAAATCTATTTTTGGAGAATCAGGGCAGAGGTTTACCTCCAGTGCCCTGCAGATCTCATGCCGGTTCACTAACAGCGAGGCTAGACCTGCCGGCAGCCACAACCCTCCTTCTGAAGCCTAAATAAAAGTGGCTGGAAGATAGTCCAGCTGCTGCATCTGGGAGAGGATGTAAGAGATGCAAACTTGGGTACAGAGGATGCTGACGACTTTCTGGGGGAAGAAGCCTGGGACTGCTGGGCAAACGAGGTTTTTTTAAAGTGTTAATAGGCTTGGCACTGTCTCCAGGTCAGAGAATCAGCCCTGTGGGGTAGCCAGATATAAAACCAAGGGATTAAAAAAAAAAAAATGCTGCCCTGGAGGAGAGGCGGCGAGAGGGGTGGGGGCAGGGAATGGCGAGCTCCGAGTGCAGAAGCAGCATGTTTGGAACCTCATCTGGCCATGGCCAGGGAGACCCCTGGGGACGGGTCTCCCTGCCCTGGCCATGCTCTGCACGTAGGCACTCCCTCTTGCTGCTCCCCTAGAGGCCAAAGGCCATCTGAGCAGCCTCCTGCAGAAAGAGGTGGCAGGAGGTTGACATTGACCTCCAAGCCTGGACAGCCAGACAAGGATTCCAACAAGGGGCACATGGAGTGAAGGGGGCTATTCCAGATGCAGGGGCCCGCACAGGTGTGAGTGAGACCAGGTGGGAGACACCAGGTGCTGAAGAGGCCGGAGGCACCACCAGGTAGACTGAGAGGCCGGCTGTGCCGGTCACCATGCTCCCTCCCCATCCTCCAACCTGAGCCCATGGCAAGGGGCCCTGGGAAACGTAGTTTGCGGGAGAAAGATGAGGCCTCGGAGAACCAACTGGCAGCGCCCCAGCCCCTCAGGGCCAACTCTTCTTCATTCCTCCACTCCACAAATAGGTACTGAGCACCTAGGGCAGGGCAGGCACCAAGCCGGGCAACTGGGGATTCAGCAATGCAGCAAACAGGCAAAAGTCCCTGCTCTCAAGGAGCCTACCCCCCAGTCAAGGGAGGCAGGCAATAAACAAAATAAGCATATAGAATGTCAGTGGTGCTCAGCGTCGTGGAGAAAATTACAGCAGGATAAGGGGGATGGGAAGGGATAGGGATGCTGCTTTATGTGGTGTGGTTAGGGAAGTCTCTCTTAAGAGTGAGGAGTGAGCAGTGAGGAGTGAGCCCTAAGGGATCTGCAGGAAGCATGCTTCAGACTCAGCAAACAGTAGATGCAAAGGCCCTGGGGCAGGAATGAACATGGAATAGTCATGGACTAATAAGAAGGCCAGTGTGGCTGGAGAGGAGGGAGCTAAGGAAAGAGGAGGAGGAGACAAGGGCAGGGAGGTAAGAGGGCATCAGCTCCTGCAGGGCTTCATGGGTTGTGGAAAGGACCCTGGTTTTCACTGAGTGAAATGAGTGTGAGTGGAGGAAGGGTAGGATCTGACTTGGATTTTAACAGAACAGACTGTAGGGGGACAAGGGGTGGGCAGCCGGGAGACATGAGTAGCTATTGCAATATTCCAAGCAAGAGATGATGGTGGTTGGATTCTGGATATATTTAGAAGGTAGAGCTGACAAGATCTGCTGACAGATTGCATACGGGGTAGATTCCAGTTATCTATTGCTACATAACAAACCACCCCCAGAACTCAATAGCTTAAAACAACCACAATCATTTATTTTGCTCGTGAATCTGCAAGGCTCATGTCTGTTCCCTGTGACATCAGCTGGGGCAGCTTGACTGGACCCAGAGGATCCACTACCCAGATGGTTCATTGCCATGGCTAGGAAGTGGAAGTGTGTGCTGACATTGACTGAGACCTTAGCCTCAGGCCTCAGTGCCTCTTCACATGGGCCTCTGTATTAGTCAGCCAAAGGGGTGCTGATGCAAAATACCAGAAATAGGTTGGTTTTTATAAAGGGTATTTATTTGGGGTAGGAGCTTACAGTTACCAGGTCATAAAGCATAAGTTACTTCCCTCACCAAAGTCTATGGCCACGTGTTAGAGCAAGATGGCTGCCGACGTCTGCCAGGGTTCAGGCTTCCTGGGTTCCTTTTCCCGGGGCTCTGTTTCTCTCCAGGCTCAGGCTTGCTTCACTCCACAAGGCCAGCTGTAGACTATCAAGTGAACGGCTCGTCTCTTTTCCCGGACACTTCTCTCCTTCCTCACGACCAAGCTCCTCTGTGTGCTTACTTCCCTAGGCTCCAGCATTAAAACTCCACATCAGAACTCCAACTCAAAACTCCAGCCAACTCCTCTGCTCTGTCATGTAGTTTTATCTGAGTCCCCACCCACCAAGGGGGGCGGGACCCAACGTCCTACTGACATGGCCCAAGCAAAACCCTAATCATAACTTAATCACACCCAGAGGAACAGACTAGTTTACAAGCATAATCCATATCTATTTCTGGAATTCATAACTATATCAAACTGCCACAGCCTCTCACAGGGCTGCATGGGCTTTTCCCAGCATAGCAGCTGGGTTCCAAGAGCAACTGTCCCAGGAAACCACAGTGAGAGCTGCAAGACTTCTGGTGGTCTAGCCTAGGAAGTCCCAGAACATCACTCTCCCTGTGTTCTATTGGTCAAGTGAATGGCCAAGGATGGCCCAGATTCAAGAGGAGGGCACCTAGCCTGTGTTTATCCTTCAGTGGAAGGGGTAACAGAGAATTTGCAGCCTTCATTAAAATGGCACAGAGTGTGGAGGCAGAGGCAAGGGTGACTCCGGGTTTAGAGGCTGAGCCCCTTACATTTTGATTGGTGATGTTATTTCCATCCCGATTATCGTATCCTTAAAAGAAAAAGCTGTGTGTCCTTGTCCAAGCCCCTTCCCCTTGCTGGACCTGTTTCTGCCTGTCAAATAAGGGGTTGGGGTGACAAGGCTGCTGTCCCTTCCAGCCCTGGCATACTAACCACAGGGCTGGGGACAGCCTTCCCTGTGGGTCACCTCTCCTCCCCGAGGCTCTTCTCAGGAGGCCTGAGACTCTTAGGACAGCTAGTCCTGGGGGCACCAAAGAGCAGAGACCCAGCTCCATGCCTGGCCCCTTGTATCTGCCTCTGCCTCTGGGCTGGGCTTGGGTGCGCCCTCCCCTTGCACAGTGGACCTGATGCCAGGCCAGGGCTGCCCGCGGTGGCCTATGGTCAGGAAGGAGGTGGACAGGCCCAGCCTGCTAATGCCAGGTTATGGATTCCGGAAGTCTCCAAGCCCTTATTTATCAGGGTATAATTAAGCATCAGGACACCCGGAGGCAATCAGCAGAGCCCCTGCTCACTGCAGCCCACACTCTGTGCCGGGCAGCCTGGGGTGGGGGGCTCTGACGTGCATCCTCTGAAACAGGAGCGGCCAGATAGAGGTTGCCAGATAGAGGGTTGCTGCCGGTGGCTGAGAGTGTGTAGCTCCCGGGCAGGTTGATCCAGCCCCTGTACCCACACCTGGGTCTGGCTGAAGGGAATACAGAGGAAAGAGTGACGGGTCTCAGCCCTTCCCTGAACATGCTCCAGCACAAATGCTCCTGTGCCACGAATCCCCTGGGGGATGTTGTTAAAACGCCCAATCTGATTCCTAAGGTCTGCGTGGGGTCTGGGATGCTTGTTCTGTGACCTTGGGCAAGTTCCGGCATCTCCCCGGGTGCCTGCTTCTCTGCAAAATGGGAGAGGCCTGGAAAGTGGAAGACAGTGGAGGGTTAGGAGGGGGAGAGAAGAGAATGGGAAGGAGTAGCATACAAGAGAGAGGAGAATGGGAAGCGGGTGTGGCGCAATGGATAGAGC
>JAQZBX010000234.1:0-111988 GCA_029593785.1 Cabassous unicinctus
ATATATATATATTATATATATATATATATTACAATATCATGTTTGAAAAGACTGGATCTCACTATGTTCCTGACCCAATACTTTACTTCCCTCGGGGTTACCAAGCTCTGTTACCTTTTGACAACTTTTGAAGTTCATTTGATCAGTTGGGTATCACAACAGCTAATATTTAGAATACCTAAAATACTGACATGGGCATGAGGTTTTCAGTCTTTTAAAATGAAAGTTACAGTAATTTGGATACAGAACTATCAGAGAGTGCGGTTGGGCTTGAAATAAGAAACATCTTCTAGGAAGGAAATGAAGCCTCATATGGGCAGTAAAATCTTGTAACACAAACTGTGATTTGTTGACATATGCTTTATAGTATCTTTCCCTCTCATCACAATTCTCAGGTTAACTTCAAAACAGTATGGGGAAACAGGATGAAATATGAGCGTTTTTCTACAAACTTTCTTTCTTATATGTTAGAGGTTAGGACTGTTGGCTATATTGTTGCCAACAGGAAACAAACAGTTATTAAGCAACAAATGCCAGTATGTGCCATCCGCTGCATATGTAGGGATACACAAATTGATACGTGATAGGAATGGTTTAAATGATGCAGCAATAAAGAAAGCGCTATGAAAAGGTTAATGAAGAAAAGCAAAAGTAAAAAAGACACATAGAAAAGAAAATATTTCTGTATATACTGAAGATTTCAAATCATAGATAAAGCAGAATTTTGAAAGGGTAAAAGTGTCAGAATGTGTAAAAATAAACATAAAATGATTTTAAATACTTTCAAGGAAAAATGAAATGAGATGCTGTGATAAATTAGCTGGGTTGAGAGTTGGAAGCCTTATTACCAGAGGATCAGAAAAGGCCTCTGAGTAAGGGATATTTGACTTGAGACTTGAATGACCAGAAGGACCAACTATACAAATATCTGGATAAAGGGCAAAGATTACTATAAGATAAAAAAAAAAAAAAATAGTCTTGGCATATTTGAAGAAGACCTAAATAACTACTATGGATTAAGCACAGAGAGCAAAGTGAGCAGTCCAAAGTAACTCTGAAGGGCTAGAGAGAAACTAGATATCAGAGCCTGATAAAACTTTGGGAAGAGATTTGGGCTTTGATGCTAATCTAGTAAGAAACCTAAAGGGTTTTAGACAGGTCAATGGCATAATCAGTTACTGGAGTGCAGAATGGAGTGTAGGGAAGAGGGGTACTTCTTAGGAGGCCTGGTGGTCAACAGATTAAATAGTAATCTACACTGGAGATATTAATGGTATGAACAAGGATAGTGTCATGCAGATGGAAGGAAGTGGAGAAATGAAAAACCTATTTAGGAAGTAGAATTGACAGGCCAGCTGCTGAGGGTAGAGGGGTGAAGGAGAAAAGAAATCAAGAATCATTTCCTGGTTTGGGTGAGTAGTTTGCTGATATGAGGATTAAGTGGAGAGAAAGTGGGGGTGGGAGAGAGTAGAGCATTCTGTTTCAGAGATTTAATTAAAAGATTATCTGTTTCAAAATTAATTTTAAGAAAAGAAATGAGAAAAATCAGTGTCACAAAGAGGTATTTATGCAGTAAAAACGGAAAATCAAGGAGAATTTTCATTATATCTTTGTGGAATTGATGAGGTAATTTTTGCATAACTGTCATTTAAAACATATTTCTGTTTAGATGTTGGTATTCATCTAGAATCTACGTGAAAGGGAATACTCTTTACTTCAATATTTAACTGTTGTGGAAATAAAATGAGCTATTTCTAAGACGACTTCTACTACATGACAACCAGGCAATTTAAAATTATATATTATAACAGAGGAACAATGTGCAATGCTTTACTTTTTTGAGAATGGCAATGTGCATATTTTTAGTTTAGTGGCATATGCAAATAATTTCTCATCGATGGCAATCTAAGTATTCAGAGTAGGAAGATTTCTTAAAATGCAAACTCTTCTTGGCATAAAGTTTTCCATGTGATGTGTTGAGCAAACTTTTATGAAGAACAGTTCATAAATATTTTAAATGGCTTCTGCCTATTTGCACTGAGTGCTTTTCATAATATTTTCACAGTCAGTGAATCAACTTCAATAACACACTTGACGTTAAACGGTTGCACGGAAATGACGCATTGTAACATAACTTCCCATTCTAAGTGCTTGATTTTGTTAAATGTGTTTTCCCTTTATTTAAATATTTTTCTTTCTGATGATATACTCAAGAGAAAATGCTGAAGAAATAGCGTCCTATCAATTGGATAATTTTGCATTTTCAAATCTCAAATCATAGAGTTGTTTTCAGCTCTTTGTCTTTCATTCTGGAAATACATTTGGCAAAATCTCTCCAAGCCCAAAATGACACCAGGTTTCACCTGCATAAAAAAGGCCCCTAAAAGTTATGAAATCTGGAGTGAAGATGACAGAGTTTGATTCAGCCACTAATCTCAATACACCTCATCAAGTGTAATAGAAATTCCGAGCCCCAATATTGCACAATTCAACTCTTATGAAGGAAATAATGGTGTATAAGAGAATTCACATAAGTGGTCTTCACAATAAAATGGTGTCATATGTAAATACACATGACAAGCACTGTATATTTTGACTTTTCAAGATATATCTTCAGTAAGCAAATTATTGGCATTCTAGATAAATAGGAATATTGGAAAGTTACATATAAAGATGTTTAATTAATTTAAGGATTTGGAATTCATTTCAATGGTATTTTCTTAGGAGTTAATTTTGGGAATTTGAATAATAATGTGATTGAATAAGGATTACCTACATTTGAAAGAATATTTCCTTAGTTTATGAGTATTCAATAGATTTTCAAGATCCAGAAGATAATAATTTTTATTATAACTCTCCGCAAATTTGACTAATTTGTTTTCTTTCACGGAGGTTTTAAATTTAGCTGTTGATATTCAATTTTTTTCCTGGCTCATAGATAATCAACATACTGTACACATAAGTGTGTGTCTTTGTATGTATTTAAGAAAAAGTGAAAATACCAGACATGCTGCAAGTTAGACAGTAAGGAAAGTTTCAAGAAGATATTAATGTTACTATTTCAACTTCAGGAGGTTTCCTCAACACAAATGGTCTAACCCTGTTTTGTTTAATCCATCTCTTACAAATTCACATTTGTGCTGAACACAACGAGTCATCAGAATGTATTTATGTGTTCATCACATTGGGAGTGCAATAGTAAACAACTGTTAGAAAGCAGATTTAAAAATCCATTTACTATGTTGATTATAAAGATATGTTCTCATTATTAACTAGGCCACAATAAATACTGATATTTTTAAAAAGATATGCAAATAAAATGTAGGAATTTTTATTTTAGCATAAAGAGATAATCAATGTTAACATTTTGTCGCAATAGTTTCTTTAATTAGAATTTGATCAAACTATAGATTCTGCTTTGTAATATACTTCTACTAGTAACAATTATGTAAACAGTTTTACCTGGCATTAAACACTATTCTACAATAAATTTATTGACTATAATCTACCCCATTTCATGGAAGGATAAGCCTCTAAATAATACACTAATATTAAATATGTTGATTGTTTATATTTTATCTTTCAACCTTGCTGAAATATATAGCCTTGAATCTATATCTTTGCCCATATTCATAATAATTTATCTTGAGTAATCCTAAAAGGTGGCCATGGGTTGTCAAATATTTAAGACTTTTGAAACATATTGTCAAATTGCCCTCTAGAAAGTTTGTACCAATTTATAGTCTTGTCAGCAATATATGAGAATAACTATTTTTATGGTATTTCATTTAGTAAATTTCAAACAC
The DNA here is from genome assembly GCA_029593785.1 of Cabassous unicinctus. Classification (NCBI taxonomy): domain Eukaryota; kingdom Metazoa; phylum Chordata; class Mammalia; order Cingulata; family Chlamyphoridae; genus Cabassous; species Cabassous unicinctus. Next base: position 3,807 of record JAQZBX010000234.1, read on the forward strand.
TCAGGAAAAATAAGAAATAGATTAAAATTCAGTCAGAATGCATTGTGTTCTCTTCTGTCAACATGACATATTTTTGTAGCTTCATAGTAATGCTGCCGATCATTTTCTCTTGTGTCTATGAAATTAGATGGTGGCACTTGAAAAATGAGCATATATACAGATAATATTTTTCCTCATTTTCTGATTTCAGTATCCTATATGATATAGTTTTGTGGTGTGTACTATATTATCAGTTTAGTATTGCAGAAGAGATATCAGATATTATTTTTAGTTTGGGTATATCAGTTTCTAGTCTCTAGGTAATCATACTTTATCATACTATATATTTGCGGTCATTCCCACTCTTGTTGTATATTCTGATTCTTTTTATTTGAGATCCACAGTAGGAAAGCTTGCCAAGTTTGACAGTGTACAGGCTTTCAGTATGGAGAATAATATAACATTAATAAAAAGTCAAATATCTCTGAGTTAACATTTTTAGGATAATGTCAGTCCTCATGTTCATTTGCTGAGGAAGCTTAGAATTTAACAATTAGAGAAAAAAAGCTTTCCTTCCATTATAACTATGATGGCTAAGATAATTTACATTTAATAAAACATCAAAGTCAAAAATAACTTCATGGGTCATCTACTTCACTCTCTGAATCAATGAACACATCTTTCCAACAGTTAGTCATCCTTTCCTTTGTATTGTTCTTTGAGTGAAACAGCCTATTTCACTTTTAGGAAGCACAGTTAGAGTCTTCCTCATGTTGTACCTAAACTTGTTTCCTTTTGATGTCCAACAGTCATATACTATTTTTCTCTTCCAATAACAGAATTTCCAATATTTTAAAGTGTTTGTCTTTCCTCCTCTGTCTTTCTTTTCAGACATAATTTCTTCAATTTTTTCTATAATTTCTCACATGACCCATTTCCTCAGTTCTTTTACCAGGTCACTTTCCTGTATTTTCTCACTGAGGCTTCATTACTAGATCTATAAGGATGAGATAATAGGAGATCTGGATCCACTGTGTTTTCGGCCAATTAGATACTGCCTGGACTATTGTCTTCAAGCTGAGTATGGCAGTTTAAACTAGGTATATCCAGCGGAGAGTTATCTGCAATCATCCTGAGCAAATAACCTGGAATTTTTCATAGCTAATTAATCAGTATGGTCCCTTGTATCTGATATGGTTATGCAATAAAATGCATACAGATATAGAGAACAAAATAATTAGGATGTGCATAAATAGAATTAAGTATTTATCTTGTAACAGTGTTGTTCTACTAGAGAAGATGATGACTCAAACTAGTAAGTAAGATTTCAGCAATTAATTCATGTACTAAGTTTTAGTATTTTACCAGAACTTAAGTGTGGTATTGAGGAAGTTGATACTTATGGCATTAGGAGAACTGCCAGTAAACTTTGCAATATACTGTTCTTGAAAAAGAGCAATCTCTTCTTCTCATCCATTCTATAACCTAGCTTGCCAGACCACATTTCCTAAAACTCTGCCCAACCATTGCATTTTCCTTATGAAAAGGCTATGATGATCAATGGGTTACTATTTACTGCTGGATAAAATCCGAAATAATTCATTATGGTTCTTTAAAATCTGACTTATTCTTTCTTCCCAATATACCACTATTGCCAGTGCTCGATATTGCTGCAGCTAGAAAAATCCTGCTTAGATGCTGAATACTGTGAAGATGCAAGAAACCAGTACAGACTGCAGAAAATTAGGCAACTTTATTGACAGCATGATTCCCACTGGTATCCTGACTATAGGGACTGAGATGCCTCAAGTCCAATTTATAAAGATTTTTTTCAAGTACATCTTCTTCCCAAGTACATTATCTATGCCAAGCTCAGGCTAGTCTCATCAACATGATGACACCAAAATGGTTTTAAACAGTTGTGGAAATTCTAGAAGTGAAAGAAGTGAGACTGCAAATATAATCTTTGTTCCTAATTAAGAAGTTTTTGTCCTCAAGATCTTATCTAGGTTGAAGACTTTTTTTGTAATATCCTGGTATATTTTGAGATACCTGGTGAATTCATTTTCGTCTGCTACCATAACAAATCCCTGCAAACTTGGTGGCTTAAAGCAATGGAAATTTATTTTCTCACAGTTCTGGAGGTCAGAAGTTCAAAATCAAGGTGCCAGCAAGGCTACACACCCTCCAAATGCTCTACGAGAGAATCCTTCCTTGCTTCTTCCAGTTTTGAGGGGTTTTGTGTGTTCCTTGGCTCGTAGCAGCATAACTCCCATCTCTGCCTCTTTGTTCACTGTGTGTCTGCCTGTCCTTCCCTATCTTTTATAAGAGCAACTCTCATATTAAGGCAATCCTAATACACCATGATCTAATCTGAATCCTTGCCTTAATTGCATCTGCAAAGACCTTCTTTCCAAATAAGGTCATTTTCTGTGGTTCCCAGTGGGCAGGTTTTGGGGGACAGTATTCTACCCATTGTACCACCAACCCATAGCCCTATAATATTTTCCAGTTAGTCTTGAGTGCTTCCAACAGTTTCTCATCAATGATCACTTTCTCAGTAAAAAAAAACATCAAACAAACCTAACATTTTCACAAATAGTAAAAATCCCAAGTATATCCAAATACACACATATACACACACTATTCCTACTGTGTTGCTGAATTCTGTGACATGGACTTGCTCTCAACCTCATACACTTGAAACTTCAGAACCATTACTGAATTTACCCTCTCCCCTCTCAGATCTCAATAAGCTACCCAAAACAGTTTTTTGTGCATTCTCCTTCCATAATATATTCAATTTTTCTTGACTGAACTGATTTAATATTTGAGTTTTTATGCCTTTAATGTACAAAGTGTCACCCAAATAGAATGTGTTCATCTTTGACTCCTCATTAGGTTCATCTTTTTCTTTAATATTGATTCCCCAGTTGTAATTATTAACATCATATTAGGTTTGCACCTCAGCATTGCAAGTGGCAAAATCTAACATGTAAATATTAAATTTGGAATCAGGGAAACTTTTTTTTTGTATGCAGATGTCCATGATCCATTTGATGCCCCAAAAATAAACTGAATCTAAAATGTTATTGAAGTGTAATAATTATGTAATGGCCTTAATAAAGTCATCAATTTGCTTCATTCTAATAAAATTCATTAAACATCTACAGAAGGAGAGTTTATATATGATATTACAAAAGGAGGCTGAGAATCACTGGGCATTTCAATTCACACATTTTAATTTAAGCTACAGTAAGATTTACTGTGTAAAAATTGACTTAAGTCCTTTCTCAAGTTCCTTATAGTAAATCCACATATTTGATTTTTTTATATTCATAAAGTTGTAAATCATAAACTCACTTGGAAAAGATTGGCTTTTCCAAAATCTTTTCATTGCATTTAATATTCCAATTAAATGGGATTATTAACCATTTAGATATTTTCAAATGCTATTTATCCTTTGAAAATGTTTATACCTCAACAAAGCTTTTATTGTCACTTTATTTATTGCAGAGGATTTATCTACTTATTGTTTGTTTCAATAATCATGGAAAAGCATTTTGATTAATTGAGCTGTTTCAGTAGCAGCTGCAAAACAGGTTCCTAGAATAAGTTGTTGAGGATGCTGAATTCTGTGTAATTGGTTTATTTTTTAATCTTTCAGTTTCATTGGAAATTAAGTCTAGTATATTAACAGCCGGTGTTTATTAGAGGAATTAGATTTCATAAGGAAGAAACCAAGTATAAAAACGTGAAGTAGGACATAAACTTTTCTTTTTGAGGAGTAAGAGGATTAGCAGAGGAATATGTTGTTTTGATTTCATCTACTTTTTTCTTATTTAATTTATGAATGCATCAAGTTTTTTTCTTGAGCATCATATTTCTTCATGCAGGAATTTCTATTTTCACAATCTGAACTCTCTACCTCAGAGTCCTATCCCTCCTCTTATCTGCCTAGAAATATCCCACTCATTCAAGACCCAGGTGAAAGAAAACCACATTTATGAAGGCTTTGCTTAGCATTCTTCCATTCGGCTCAGGCTGGGTCACAACTAATTCTGTCTAATCATAATGCTTAAATCCAATTCCAGAAGCACTGTCCACATTCAAACAAATCAAATGACAAGGCCTATTAATGTAATTGCTAAATAGAGATGCTAGAGCAAAGATATATCCTTCTTTCTATGGGGTTATGGACTTGCTTCTTGAAACGTGTGTCCTTGGTTATTTATAAATCTATTTTGCACTGATGTCATTCTACTTGCTGTTGGTTATTTACAAAACTATCTACCCTCCAGCCCTTAGTTAGGAGAATTAAGTCTCATAGCTTATACCATTTGTACAGAAATATTCTCAGCTCACAAATCTCTTCATATGATAAAAGTCTCAGGTTTAATTTATTCTATGAATTATTCCTTACAAGTTTTCTCACATAATGATATTTTATTAAGTTACATTTTACATTTTACACTTTTGAGAAGCAAGAATCACTATTATTAGCAAACTCATTCCCAAATCATGTTTAGGTACATAAGCATACCCTCTATTATCCTTGATTTATATTTAATACTTAGAACTATCCACTCAATAGATTATGTGAAGTGAAAGACTGTCTTGAAATTAAAACATTTCTTTGAATATATATATGTCTCACTATGTTTTAGATTATTTTTATGGATCATATCCCATCAGGAAAAGATAATCTGTGAATTGTTGAAGTCTAACATGAGGCCTGCTTTGTTCAAAATATAGGACATTGTTTTCACTTTCAAATAACTATTTTAACAATAACAAAACAACAAAGCAGCAATACCCTACACGATTGGCATTTCCAAATTATTTTAAAAGTTAACACAACAGAAATCTGAAATGTGCACTGGATGAGATATGCATAATAATGGCTTCCTAAAAGATGTCCATGTCCTCCTCAAATTCTGTGCATATGTTAGATTATCACAAGGCAAAAGGAAACTAAGGTTACAGATGGAATTGAGACTGCTAAACTGCTGACTTTAAGATATGCAGATTATTCTGGATGACCCTGGTGGGGTCAATATAATCACAAGTTTCCTTAAAAGTGGGAGACAGATTTAGAAGAGGAGAATCAGTGGAAGGGTGATATAAATACTGTAGAAAAGTAGAAAAAGGTATACTATTTCTGGCTTTGAAGACAGAGTGAAGAAGCACAAGCCAAGGAATGTGGGCAGCCCTCAGGAGCTAAAATGACAAGGGAATAGACCCTCCCCTAGAGCTGCTAGCACATGTAGCCCTGCTGGTGACTCTTTGATTTCAGCCCAGAGCCAAGTGAGACCTGTAGCAGGCTTCTGATCTCCAGGACTCTGTGATAATAAATTTGATATTTTAAGCCATCAAGTTTGTGGTAATTTGTCACCACAGCTATAGAAAATTAATATAGAAAGGAACTGAGAGAGTCTACAACTGCAAGCAAGAGAATCCCATCCATCTGCCCCATGGGATCGAAGCCCCCTCTCAATTAGAGGTGAAGTGGGCTTCATAATCCCAGAATCCTCAGGATTGGGGAATCAACTATGGACTAAAGTAGACTTACTGGTATTCTACCATAGACTTATTGTGATTCCAGCAATGGAAGAAATTATATCATTGATGTGGAGGCAGTGGCCACTGGAGGTTCTGAGGGCAAGGAGAGGGAAAAACAGGTATAATACGGGGGCATTTTTGGGACTTGGGAATTGTCCTGAATGACATTGCAATGACAGATAAAGGCCATTATAAATCTTGCCATAACCTACAGAATTGGATGGGAGACAGTGTAAACTACAATGTAAACTTTACTCCATGCTTAGTGACAATGCTCCAAAATGTGTTCATCAATTGCAATGAATGTACCTCACCAATGAAGTATGTTGTTAATGTGGGAAAATGTGGGCAGTGTGGGGAGTGGCGCATATGGGAATCCCCTATATTTTTTATGTGACTTTTGTATAATCTAAGTATCTTTAAAAAAATAAAAATAATAAAATGTAAAAAATAACAAAACTAATGCAGAGATTACTTACGTGTCTATTTTTGCATATTCCTCTTCCCCAGAAAATGCAATGAGGACAGGGGCACTATTTCTTTCTTTTTTTTCACTGCTGTAATCTTAGCATCCTGCACAGAGCCTGGTACATAGTGGTTCGAATATCTATTGAATGGAATCATTAATTAATTAATTAATTAATTAGTCAGTTATGAACAGTTTCATCAGATATTTGTTTTAGCTAAATGTAGGTGGTCAGGTTAACAGGATTTCACAATATTCTGGGCTAAGAGTGAGGCAGGGCTCAACCAAATCCTTGACTATAGGAATACAAGGTAAGAATGGAATTTAGAATAACCAAGAATATCAGGACTGATAGCCATGTAAGGAAGAAGGTGGTGACCACAAGAATGCTACATCGAATGAGGGATCCTTCAGCAGGAGGTAAAGTAATGTGTGAGGTAGAACATATGCTGAAGAGAAGATAATTTGTTTAATTGTGGACATAATGAAGTTGAAGTGCCTCAAGTCATCCAAAGGGAAGAGTTAAACAGCTATTTAGATTTACAAACATGAAAACTCAAGGGAGAGGTAATGGCTGAAGAGTGATTTAGAATTTTTCACCTATAGATAATTATTAAAATCATAAAAGTTTTTAGGATCATATTGAAAGTAAATGTGAACTGAAAAGACCAGAGTGTAGGGAGAAGTACTACTTTGTATATTTGGGGGAGACGAAAGGAGAACTTAAAAAGAAATATGAAAAACTTTGATTTGCAAGTATTGCTCTGAAGTCAAGGGAGAAGAGGTTTAAAGAGTGATGCAGTAGCTAACAGTTAAATACAAGCCAGATGCCTGAAAAGTTATCTAGAACATCCCTTTACTAATACAATAAGACATAAAAGCAAAACAATCATATATTTTGCTTCACCCTTTTCTTGGTTTCAGTGCCCATTTTCTTTTTCTCTTCTTTCTTTCCTCCCCCTCCTCCTCCCCTCCTCCTCCTCCTCCTTCTCCTCTCCTTCTCCTTCCTGTTCCTCTTCCTCTTCTTCTTCCTCCTCCTATTCTTCTTCTTTTGTGGGGGTGTGGGGTACTGAGACATAACCATAGGGAAGGCATGGAGGAGGGGATTAGAATGCTTGGTTTTATCTGATGACCCTTACAAGGTCAGCAGTCTCCATTACAAGTGATCTAATCATGGTATTATAGGAATATTTTATTATATAAAATGGTATCACAGCCAGAATTCTGATGATTGTATACAGAAGTGACATTCCTGCATATTTTCAATCTTGTAATTTTCTGTCAGTCTTCTGATCACTAAGGAGTAGCCTTTGCCATGTGCCTTGCTTCCTTGTCGCCTAGCTATTTGACCTCTGGGCATTTTCTGTGTGGTATCTTTTTTGTCAGGGTGCTTGGAGGCCAGCAGCTTCTGGCAGCAAGAGGCTTTGGTTTTATGAGGTAAATCTTTCGGACTCATTGATGAAATTGACATACGTACCCCAAGATTTCTAAATCAAGAGAAAAACAAAACAAACCAAATACACACACACACACAATGATATTGTAACTAAAAATAGGAAAAACAGTCATCTCAGCCTCTTTCCTCTTAATTGCCCATAGCTTTTGAGAAAGTACATAGATTTGAGAAAGTACACATGAGAAAACCTTAAGCACTTAATATAACTTAATACATTTTTAATGTGGATGGTTAAAATAGATATGTGTGTTAAGAGGGAAAAAGGGAATATTTTCTTTAGGATTCAAATGCCGGGACCCAAGTTCAGATATATGAGATTATCCCAGGAATGAACTGATTGGCAGGTAAGTGGTATCAGCTGAATTTAAGCTTCTACTGAGCTACAGAGTCCAATATGTTATACAGTGATAAGAGACAGACCCTCTAAAGAACAAGTTGAACATCATGGCCTGATGAGATCAAATGTATTTATTCATGCCTTTCTGATTCAAGCTGCTATAGTCATTATGAGTAATGTATCACAGCCCAGGTCAAGAAGCTTTGTCAAGCAACTCTTGGAAATTACTTAGGAGTTCTAGTATTGCCAATTCACATATAAGCAGTTCTTTTGGTAATATATCATATTTTTTCAGTTCCCTATCCTTGGCTGATGATTATCACGATGTTGCACTACTGGTGTTTAAGATGTTTTAAATAATGATGATCTAGTGTTCTTTGAAAAGATCTTTCTAAGACTCTCCTTCTCTACTTTGTCACCCTCCAGGATATGCATGGATTATTACTGCATCCTCCTTAACTTTTAAGGAGTGCTGGTCTCCTCTTCAATCCATCCCACTTGCCATTCCTGTCTACCCACCTTAAGAAACAGATTCACAGTAGCACTCTCTTGTTCAAATTCCCCACTGTCACCTAGTACTTAGCATAATGATTCTTACACAGTTGATATACAAGTACCTTTAGATCCAGTTACTACTTATTAATGAATGATTTAAACATGTTGAGATATCTAACTGTTCTACAACTTTTAGTTAATCCAACTCTTTATAATGTTGAATTCAGGATACTGCAGATCCAATTTAACCATTTCATGTCACAGACTCTATAAGAAGAAATATTGGATATTATCCAATCTCTTTCTAATATATGAATTTTCTCAACTCACTGCTAAATGTTTTCTCAGTGTCAGAAAACGAACAACCAGAGAAACAGTGCAAATTTCCATGGACACTTACTTTCTCAACAATTAGGCAATTAGCATTTCGTATACGTCTTCTTTTGCATAGCACCCTATTAAATGTTTTGTCCAGAATTTAGAAATTTAGCCAAATTTAGCCAGATACCTATTATAAGCATCCAAATTATTAATATTCACGAAAGGAATGTATCTCACCTCTACTGAGCTTTTCACAAGGCTCAGAGTAGAAAAAAATACTTTTAAAATCATGCATTGCTTCCTTCTTTGGAGAAAACTAAAGAGGAGTTCTTTATCTATGGGAGAAATGCATTTTGGGAGCAAGTTGTAGCATAGAAGCCTATTTACAAATACATAAATGTGAAGAAATAGATGTGACTTGATGAGCAATGTTCATTGTGCTCTAGAAAGCTACCAAATATATCAATTTTATAAATTAATATTTGAAAAAATCAATATATTCACAACCTCTCTTCAACATCTCTGAGTTAGTGGCATTACCCAGTATCTCCCCTAAACTATGCCTTATGAACTACAATATGGAAGAGACAGAACTGATGTAGTACCACATGAAAAAAAACAATGGGGTACAAAGGGAAGTGAATGAAGTAGAAAATTATAGGAAGCTTCAAATAAAGGAAAAATTTAAAGAATGTCTTCATTGTGTCAAACACTCTTTTAAGCATTTTACAAATTTTCAAATTTAATCTCCATAAGGTTGTGAGATGTTTATTATTATACTGAATGTATAAAAGAGGAAACTGAGGGTTCAAGATATTAAATCACATTTTCAAGCTACAGAATTAGAAAGTGAAAAAGTCAGAATATTCCCAGGACATGACAAAAGCTGAGTTTATGCTCTCTCAATCCATTAAAAAGCCCACTTGTGCATTTTATCTTTATTACCCACCCAGCACCTAGCAGGATGTTTTGTAAAGTGAAGGTGTTCAATAAATATTGTTGAATTTCGTTTCATGAAATATGTATAATAAGTTAACATATTATAATGCCTATTGCTTAGAATCGTCTTGTCCCTACAAGTCATCTGAAAGAATGTGCAATTCCCATATTGCTGTATGATCAGGCATTTGCCTTTCCATTGCTCTTTAGCTCTATTTACACTCAACATTAATATGTGCAAAATGTGGGTCACACTGAGAAGTGTGAAATAAACTAACAGAATATTTTCTGCTTTAATTCATTCTGAAAATTTAATGTTAGTTGACTTTACATGTTTCTAAGTATGCAGTTATACATTCCCTCATTTTATTCCTTCTCAAAATTAGTTGGTGACAGCAATGGTGATCGTAAGCACATTTGGTTTAGGATCCTATTACTGAAGGGTGGAGGATAAAATCGGGCACAGTGAACCATTTTTAGGAATATAAGTTTTAGAAAATATTCTACATCTTCCTACCTACAATGCATTCAATCAAAAGCCCTGGAGGCATGGGCTTTGTCTATTATTAGAGTATTCTTTGTTTATAGGGGAGAACACACTTTTGGGGAGCCTACGTATTACTATACTCTCATACCCCTTAACACTCAAGACCCTAGAAGTACCTCTGTATTCCAAGCATTGTCTCCAAACTTAGCTCGGTTTCTACGTTGTGAGTTTCTTAAAGACTTGCAAAACTAGAAGATTGTGTAAAGTACTTTTGTTTTAGAGAAGACACCAAGCAGGTGACTTGCTCGACAATCAGTAAGTATTAATTTAAATATTAAATTTCTGATCTTAAGAACCTTCCAATTGTCACCAAATTCATAAATATACTCTGTACTGTTTCTAATCCTTTTCCTGAACTGTCAGTAAAAGTAATAAACAAAAACATAATATAAAGGAAATTACAAACTCATAATGTTTTAAACGCTTTTCCTTTTTACATGAAATCAACCTTTTTAATTTTTCCAACCATAATCAGTTCTGGATTTGCAAATCTTCAAAAAAAAAAGAGAATCCATACATTGGAAATAGAGATATATGTATTTATCCTAAGCTTACCTCTTTGTACCTAAGTAATCATAAAGTAAATAAATCATTCCTCGTTTCCTCATCTATAAAACTGAAAAAATAAAACCCATCTCATAGCGTGATAATTAATAATTTAGGTAGCTCATTCAAAGACATACTAAAATACCTAGCACATTGTAAGCAATCTAAAAATGGTATTCCATCCACCCTCCTATCCTGTCTTATATAACAGCTCATCGAATATTTGAAGACATATATGATGCTTACTTTTAAATTCTCATCTTTACTCTCAACTTCTCCAAGTCCTTCAGGCACTACTCCTATGACATGGTTCCCAGATTCCTCTTTATCCTGGGATGAATTCTAGGGTGACAATGAAATCATAAAAATGTGAAGTCTGGAGCAGAACATAGTACTCCGACAATACTATGAATGTTATTAACAAGCACCACACTGAAATCAAGACACACTTCATTCATTGAATCAATCACTAGATGAGTAGCTAGAGCAAATGAAGAACAAGAGATTTCTATGAACCTGTCTGGTATTAGTGGACCTATGTTGCCTCCTGGAGATCACAAATGTTCACCAATTATCTTGTGAATGATGCATTGTACAATTTTGTGAGAAATCAACATTGGGTTTAAAGTTAAGTATTAGCTTTGTTATTTAGTATTCATAGAAATTTGGATTATTTACTTTACCTCTCCTTAACTCTTCTGAGTTAAGAAGAGTTAAGAGGATAATATTACCCTCTTCTGAGAATAATATTAGCACCTGCTTCATAGGTTTTTTGAGGACCCAATGTGTTAATTATGTAAAGAATTTATAGGTCTATAATATTATATTCGGCATCCAATATATGTTACCTAATACTATGTTTAAGAAGTGGGACTTTAATTTTTTAATTATACAGAATATATTTTAAATTTATTAATAGCCATGTACAATTTTTCTAAAGTAGAAAGACACTTTTATAGTCAAGAAGTAGGAAAAGACAAGATAAAAATTGACTAAATGCAGTATGTTAAATATGATTAAAATTTACCATAAAGCTTCATGGGGAGAAAGGGAGAGATTGAGATTACATACAAGTAATATAAGAAAGATTTAACTGAGGAATTTCAGCTGAAAAGAAGAACTTGTGCAGAATTACAAACTGGAAAGGAAATTTGGAGCATAATTTGTGTACTCTCTTGAATGTTGAGAGATGTATATTCTACTTAATTTGATGTATTTAGGGAGATATAGATTTTGAATCCAAGAATACATTTGTGAGGCAAATTTTCATGTTAAGAAAGAAGCAGGTAAGCCAAGTTACAAGTATTGCAGTAATTCATGTGAGTAATTCAGATGCACTCTGGAAGTGTTAGTTATGGAAATTAGAGGTCATATTTCAGAGAAATTCCAGCTTAGATTCCATATATAATCATTTCATAGAGAGATAACAGAGAAAAGGAGGAACCCCAAATTTTTAAATATATTAAACATATATTTACTAAATATTAAACACTTATTAAACATTTATTATTTCCCAGGTGTCTAGCTAAATGTTTCACATGATTTGTTATTTTAATTCTTATGAAACTTTTTTCATGTGGGCTAATATTATTACACTCATCTTGTTTCTTGTAAGGAAACAGAGCCTTTTAGCAAATTCAGTAGATTGCTTTAGGTTACAGCATTAATAGCAGGTAGAGCTAGGACATGGAGCTGGCAACCAGGTTCCAGGGTCTGTGCTCTTTTAATTACTCAGCTTTACTGCTTGCTTGACTCTGAGGCATCAGGTCTGGGTGACTAAATGAACTTAACAGACAAGGCAGCCTTGTTTGAAGGGGAAGGAAGACTATCAAATTGGTTAGGACAGCTTAACTTTAAGGTGTCAGTGGGTGTTTTAGTTTGCTAAAGGCTGCCAAGGCAATATACCAGAAATGGTTGGGTTTTACAATGGGGATTTATTAACTTATAAGCTTACAGATTTGATGCTATGAAAGTGTCCACATCAAGGCGTTATTGGGAGATGCTTTCTCCAAGAGCTGCAGCTACATGTGATCAGGCACATGGCAGGGCACAATGGTGGCATCTGCCTGCTCCTCCAGGTTCCATTGATTTCAGCTTCTGACTTCCAGGGCTTCCTCTGTCCTTTTCTAGGAGTGTTTCTCTGTGTCACTTCATGTTTCTCCCATTTATAAAGGACTCTGGTAAGAGGATTAAGACCCACCCTGGGTCATACAATCTAATCAAAAGACCTTAATTAAAAGGTCACACCTACAGTGGGTTTGCACTCACAATAATGGAATGGATTAGCTCTAAGGACATGATCTTCTGGTCCTTAGAAGATCAGTCCACCCAGCTTCAAACTGTCTTAACCCCAGAAAGACATGTTCTTTCCATATGCAAATACATTCATTCCATCAAAATATTTCAAAAAGGGTTAAATCATTTCAGTAATAATATTAACTATAAGTCTCATCAAAATTGGTAATAGACATGTTGCCTTGGGGCAAAGTCCCCCCCCATTAACCATCTTTCCAACAACATTAAGCTATTTTTTTCTGTCATAACAAAAGTAATCATGGGATCCAGTGTCAGATTATGCAGATGGAGACCTATTGAAAGTCAGGGGGATAGATCAAGTGATTTAGAAATAATTGCCCTATGAGCAAATATTGAAATTAAATTAATTGGATTTTTCCCCTTTGTTTTTTTCCTTTGTTATAAAAGTTGTGGGTTTAGAAAACAATCGTGCATACAGTACAGGATTCACCCTATTATTAGCACCTTGATTTGGTGTGGAACATTTGTTACAATTGATGATAGCACGTGTTTATAATTATACTCTTAACTAAAGTCCATGGTTGAACTAAGGGTTCACTGTGTGTTGTACTTTCATGGCTTTTTAAAAGACTTTTATTCTGTTACAATATATGCAATCTAACATTTCCCCTTTTAATCACATAATACATATATATTTCACGTCGTTAATCACATTCACAATGTTGTGCTACCATCACCACTATCCATAACCAAAACATTAACGTGATTCCTAATAGGACCCCTGTACATTTTAATCCTAAACTTCATATTCCCTATCCCCTTTTGGTTCCCTGGTAACCTTTATTTTTGATTCTGACTTTATGAGTTTGCTTATTCTAATTATTTCATATCGATGAGATCATACAATATTTGCCATTTTGTGTCTGGTTTATTTCATTCAACATGATGTTTTCAAGGTTCATCCATGTTGTCAAATTTATCAGGACATCATTCTTTTTATGGCCAAATAATATTCCATATATGTATATCACATTTTATATATACATTCATCGGTTGATGGACACTAGGGTTGCTTCCATCTTTTGTCAACTGTGAATAATGCTGCTATGAGCATCAGTTTACAAATATCTGTTTGACTCCTTGCTTTCAATTATTTTGGGTATATACCTATTAGTGCAGGGATTGTTTTTTTTTTTTTTAACAATTTATTGAAGTATATCACTCATACATGATATACATAAACTATAAGTGTTCAGTAACATTGTGAATGTACAAAACAAACATGCATAACATCATCGAGGGCTCCCACACATCAACCCCCCAAAAAACACCCTGCATTGTTCTGAAATATTTGTTAACAAATCATGAAAGAACATCATTAAAGTATTACTACTAACTATAGTCTATATCTTCCTCCCCTATACATTTTTTTAAGGATTTATTTATTTATTTACTTTTATCCATTTTTACCCTCCCCCACCCCCATATTTTCTGTTTCTGTGTCCATTCGCTGGGGGACTCTGTGTCTGTTTCCTGCCCTCTCTTCTCATCCTTCTCCTCCTGTCTTCACGGGAATTCGATCCTCAGAACCTCCGATGTGGGAGAGAGGCATCCTACCACTTGTGCTACCTTAGTTCCTGGTTTTTCGGCACATCTTATCTTGGCTTTCCCTTATGTCACTCTCCTGTTATGTCATCATCTTGCATGGCTCTTGGGGCCTGGCAGCGCACCTGTGAACAGGGCCTGGCGGTGTACCCATGCACGGGGACTGGTGGTCCACGCACCTTCTATAATTTTCTTTTTTTAATTTTTACCGAGAGGTCCCAGGGATCGAACCCAGGTCTCTCCATATGGGAGACAGATGCCCAACCACCCGAGCCACATCCATCCCCCTGTTATATCTCTTAAGGTTGACCAATGATACCCAAAGTTATAGTCTTTTCCCATACAGGATGATAATATAATAAATCAGGCTTAGTTTATCACCAGCATTCTAAAAACCAGACCTAGGGAGAAAAACTAGGTCTGGGGACACATGCATGGTTTCTAATATAGCAGATATTTAGCCTACCCTGCTTATCACAAAATCAGGACAGCGAGAATATTCGCAAGTGCACGGGTTTTTAACAAGGGGTCCATGAGCTTGAATTTAAATTCAAAAAACATTATTCCTGTGGGGATGTGTTGTTGTGGGTGTGATATATTTATTATATAATACACAGTATAGTGTGGACTTAGTAAGTGGTCCGTGGTTTTCACCTGACTGGCAAAGGGGTCTTTGGAACAAAAAGGTTAAGAACCTCTGTAGTGGGATTGCTGGGTCAAATGGCAGTTCTACACTTAGCTTTCTGAACAATGGCTGAACTGTGTTCTACAGTGGCTGCATCATTTTACATTGCCACTAGCAATGATTAGTGTTCCTATTTCTCTGCATCCTCTCCAACACTTATTATTTTCTGCTTTTTTTTTTTTTAATAGCAGCCATTCTAAATGGTGTTAAGTGGTATCTTGTGGCTTTGATTTGTATTTACCTGATGACTAATGATGTTCAGCATCTTTTCATGTGCTTTCTGGCCATTTGTATATCATCTTTGGATATATGTCTGGTCAAGTCTTTTGCCCGTTTTTAATTGGGTCATTTGTCTTTTTGTTGTTAAGTTGAAGGATCTCTTGATATATTCTGGTTACTAAGCTTTAATCCAACATGTGGTTTCCAAATATTTTCTCACATTGTGTAAGTTGTCATTTTACTTTCATGATAAAATCTTCTGAGGCAAAAAAGGTTTAAAGTTTGATGAGCTCCCATTTATCTATTATTTTCTGCTGTTGCTTGGACTTTGGTTATAAATTCTAAGAAACCATTGTCTAATACACAGTCCTGAAATTGCTTTCCTATGTTTTCTTGTAGGAGTTTTCTAGTTCTGCCTCCTTTCAGCCACAATCCCATTTATAAACCAGCCATGTTAGTTATAATCACTATAATGTGTTACCATCAACTCTATCCATCTCTATGCTTTTACAGTCAAGCTAATTAAAAATTCTACATACATTCTAAATACCCCTTCTCAGCCCTCATCCCATCTCTTAGTAACCTATATTCTAGGTAGTAACTCTATGTGTTTATTCTTCATGTTTAGTTCATATTAGTGAGACCATACAGCACAATGTCTCCAAGGTTCATTCATGCTATCATATGTGTCCTAATTTCATTTCTTTTTACCACAGTATAGTATTCCATCATATGTATACGCCACATTTTTTTTATCCATTCATCAGTGGATGGACACTTGGGTTGCTTCCATCTCCTGGCAACTCTAAACAATGCCACTATGAAAATCCATGTACAAACATCTGTCCGTGTCACTGTTTTCAGTTCTTCTGGATATACCCCTAGTTGAGGGATTTCTGATCATATGGCAACTCTATAGCTAGTTCCCTGAGGAACTGCCAAACTGTCCTCCACAAAGACTGCACCATTTCACATTCCCACCAACAGTAAAGGAATGTTCCCATTTTCCACATCCCCTCTAGCACTTGTCATTCTGTGCTTTTTAAATAATGCCCATTCTAGGAGGTGCAAGATGATATCTTATTGTAGTTCCTATCTACATCTCCCTAATAGCTAGTGATATTGAACATCTTTTCATGTCCTTTTTTGCCATTTGTATTTCATCTCTGGAGAAATGCCTATTTAAGTCTTTTGCCCATTTTTTAATTGAATTTCTTGCCCTTTTATTGTTGAGTTGTATGATCTCTTTATATAGCATGGAAATCAAACTCTTATTGGATATGTGATTTCCAAATGTTTTTTCCCATTGAGTGGGCTGACTTTTCACTTTCTTGACAAAGTCTTTTGAAGCACAAAAGTGATTAAGTTTGAGGAAGTCCCATTTATCCATTTTATCTTTTGTTGCTTGTGCTTTTGGTGCAAGATTTAAGAAACCACCACCTACCAGCAGGTCCTGAAGATGTTTCCCTACACTTTATGATGTTGCTAGCTATTCAGGGCCCCCTACCCTTCCAAATAAATTTGATAATTGGATTGCCCATTTCTTTCAAAAAGGGCTGTTGGAATTCGTGTTGGGATTGCATTGAATCTTTATATCAGTTTGGGTAGAATTGCCATCTTAATGATATTTAGTCTTACAATCCATGAACACAGACTGTTCTTCCATTTATTTAATTCTTCTTTGATTCCTTTTAGCAGTGCATTGCAGTTTTCTAGATACAAGTGCTTTAGGTACTTGGTTGAGTTTATTCCTAAATATTTGATACTTTTAATAGCTATTTTAAATGGAACTTTTTCCCTGGCTTCCCCCTTAGATTGCTCATTACTACTGTACAGAAAAATTACTGATTTTTGCATATTAATCTTGTATCCTCCCACTCTGCCATACTAGTTTATTAGCTCTAGTAGCTTTGTTGTAGATTTTTCAAGACTTTCTAGGTATAGGACCATATCATCTGTGAATAGAAAAAATTTTACTTCTTCTTTTCTCATTTGGATGCCTTTTATTTCTTTTCTTGTCTGATTGGTCTAGCTAGAATTTTTAGCACTATATTGAACAACAGTGGTGACAGTGGGCCTCCTTGTCTTGTTCCTGATCTCAATGGGAAAGCTTTCAGTCTTTCACCATTGAGTACAATGTTAGCTGTGGGTTTTTTTATATATGCCATTTATCATGTTGAGATAGCTTCCTTCAAATCCTCTTTTGTAGTATTTTTATCAAGAAAGGATGCTTTATTTTGTAAAATGTCTTTTCTGAGTCAATTGAGATGATCATGTGATTTTTTCTTTGGATTATTAATGTAATGTATTATGCTGATTGATTTTCTTGTATTGAACCACCCTTGCATGGCTGGTGTAAGACCCACTTGATCATGATGAATAATTCTTTTAATGTGTTGGATTCGATTGGCAAGTATTTTGTTGAGGATTTTCGCATCTATATGCATTAAGGAAATGTGTCTGTATTTTTCTTTTTTCATAATATCTTTATCTGGCTTTGGTATTATGGTGATAGTGGCTTCATAGTATGAGTTTGGTCACATTTCTTCCTGTTCAATATTTTGAACAGTTTGAGTATGATTGGTAATAAATCTTCTTTAAATGCTTGGTAGGATTCAACTGGGAAGCCACCTCGTCCAGGGTTTTTCATTGAGTGTAGTTGTTTGATGACTATTTCAATCTCTTTACTTGCGATGATTTGTTGAGGTCATATATTTCTTCTAAAGTCAGTGTAGGTGGTTCATGTGTTTCCAGGAATTTGTCCATTGCATCAACATTGTCTAGTTTATTGGTGTACAATTGTTCATAGCATCCTCTTATGATCTCTTTTATTTCTGAGGGGTTAGTAATAATGTCCCCATTGTCATTCCTGACTTTATTTATTTGTATCTTCTCTCTTTTTTTTTCTCTGTCAGTCATGCTAAGGGTTTGCAATTTTGTTGCTCTTATTGAAGAACCAACTTCTGGTTTTACTGATTCTATTACTTTTTTGTTTAAATTCATTTTTTTCTGTTCTGATCTCTGTTATTGCAGTCCTTTTGCTTGCTTTGAAAATAGTTTGCTTTTCTTTTTCTAGTTCCTTCATCTGTGTAGTTAAGTCATTGATTTTAGCTCTTCTTTTTTTACTGTAAGCATTGTGGGCTATAAAAATATTATAGGCTCTCAGCACTGCCTTCCCTGCATCACATAGGTACTGACATGTTGTGATTTTGTTTTCATTCTTCTCAATATATTTACTGATGTATCTTGCAATTTCTTCTTTGACCCACTGATTATTTAAGAATGTTTTCTTTAACCTCCATATTTTGTGAATTTTCCTTTTTTCTGCCTGTGTGATTTCCAGCTTTATTCCATTATACTCAGAAAAAGTGCTTTGCATAATTTTGATCTTTTTAAAATTTTTGCAACCGGTTTGTGACCCAACATATGGTTTATCCTAGAGAAAGATCCATATGCACTGGAGAAGAATGTATATCCTGCTGTTGGGGTGTGATGTTCTGTATATGTCTATTAGGTTTAGTCCATTAATCATATTATTCAAGCTCTCTGGTTATTAATCCTATGCCCAGATGTTCTATCCAATGATGAGAGTGGTGCATTAAAGTCTCCAACAACAATTATTGTAGAGATATCTACTTCTCCCTTCAATTTTGCCAGTGTTTGTCTCATGTAATTTGGGCCATGCTGGTTAGGTGCATATACATTTATGATTGTTATTACTTCCAGGTGAATTGCTCCTTTTATTAATATATAATGTCCTTCCTTGTCTCTTTCCTTTTCACCACTTTTTTTACACTTAGTCACTTTTACTGATAGAATCGTCA
Organism: Cabassous unicinctus; assembly: GCA_029593785.1. Taxonomy (NCBI): domain Eukaryota; kingdom Metazoa; phylum Chordata; class Mammalia; order Cingulata; family Chlamyphoridae; genus Cabassous; species Cabassous unicinctus. The sequence continues at coordinate 23,044 of JAQZBX010000234.1, forward strand.
TTTCTAGACTCTCTTCTAAGCCTCTCTCACCTGTGTGTTCTTTCAGTCTGTAGCACTCCCTTTAGTATTTCCTGTAAAACCTGTCTCTTCATTATAAATTCTCTCATTTTCTGTTTATCTGTATTCTAAACTCACCCTATCTTTTGAAGACAATCTTGCTGGATATACGATTCTTGGCTGGTAGTTTTTCTCTTTCAGTATCATAAATATAACATACCACTGCCTTCTTGCCTCCATGGCTTCTGAGGAGAAATCAGCACTTAATCTTATTGAGCATCCCTTGTATGTGATGAATCTCTTGTCATCATTTAGTTCCCTGAGACCTTGTTCATTTTTTTCCATTTTTTTTCTTTATCTGTTCTTTTGTATGTTCTATTTCAGAGACTCTATCTTCAAGCTCACTGATCCTTTCTTCTGCCTCTGCAAATCTGTTGTTACATGTCTCCAGTATAGTTTTAATTTCATTTATTATGCTTTCATTCCCATAAGAGCTGCTATTTTTATATGTATGCTTTCAAATTCTTCTTTGTGCTCACCCATTGTCTTCTTAATATCCTTCATCTTTTTAAGCCATTTTCATTGAATTTATTAAGGAGATTTCTTTGCACATCTATGATTAGCCATACAACTTCTTAATGTCATCTGGAGACTTAGTTTGTTACTTTTACTGGGCCATACATTCATGTTTCTTGGTATGGATTATAATTTTTGTGAAGTCTTGGCATCTGATTTTCTTAAAGAATTTATTAGGGGCACAATTTCTTTCTTTACTCTAGGGTTTTCTGTTTGATTGGCTTTATGCCTTAGCCCCTCTTTAATAGTTGGTTCAACTTAATTTGGAACATTATAGTGGCTTGTGTTTAGCCAATCAGAATTTTTCAGCTCTTTTTCATCAGTTTCTTGCCCTTTCTCCCCTGCTGGTTGTGGAGTAGGAGCTGAGGATGTGTTTGGTACTGTAAGCCATGGAAGCTAAAGCTTCCTGCATTGCCCCATAAACCAGTGAAGCTTCTCCCACCTTTCTCCCCTCCCAGGAGTAGGGACCAAGCCACAGTCATGTGCAGTAATCCAAGTCATTCAGGGCAAGACCATCTGTAGTTGCCCAGATAGACTAATGAAGATAAGCACTCTTCCTTCCCTGCTGGGGCTGGCAATGGAGCCACAAGTGTGCCCAAAAATCTAGTCCATGCAGGCTTAAAATGGCTGCAGTTGCCTGGATAGCATGAGGGAGCACTGTCTCAACTACTTCCCAGTCAGGGATGGGGATTGAGCCACAGATGTGTCCAAAATCTCCCTCATTTTTTGAAAAAAGTCTCACTGAATATAAATCCTTTGGTGGCATATGTTTTCTTTTATTGCTTTAAGTATTTCAACCCACTGCATTCTTGCTTCCATGGTTTCTGAAGAGATCTCAGCATTCAGTCTAATTAAGACTCCCTTGTACATAACATGTTGCTTTTCTCTTACAGCTTTCAAAACTCTCTCCATGTTCTTTGCCTTCAATAGTTTGATCAATATATGATTGGGTGTATTTTTCCTCATGTTTACCCTGTTTGGTGTCCTCTGGGCTTTTTGTACATGCCTATTCATGTCTTTTGCTAAGTTTTGGAAGTGTTCTGCTATTATTTCTTTGAGTATTCCTTCTGCCCACTTTTCTCTGTATTTACTTTACATGCAAACTTCCATAATGCATATATCATTATGCTTGATGGTGTTGATGGTGCCCCAGTGGTGTCTTCAGCTATTTTTGCTTTTTATAATTCTTTTTTCTTTCTGTTCCTCAGTCTGCATCATTTCCAACATCTTATTTTCGAGTTCATTGATCCATTCTTCTACCAGCTCCAAATCTACTCTTGAAAGCTTCCTGGGAATTTTTAATTTCAGGTATGGGGTCTTCAACTCCAGTAGTTCTTTGGTTCCTTTTTAAAATTTCTTTTAACTAAGATTATCATACTGTTTATTTATTGCTTTCCTGATATCCTGTAGTTCTTTCGCTGCATTTTCCTTTATTTCTTGGAACATTTTTAAGATCATTTTTTAAAAGTTTTGTTCAGTATGTCCATATTCTCATCTTCTTGATTGGTGTTTTCTGGATTTTTATCATCTTCCCTTTACATTGGGCATCATTTCCTCTTTCTTTGTCTTGTACTCTTTTATTGCACACTGTACATTTTAATATTTTACAGTATTAAGTCTGGGATTTGCTCACTGGGATGTCTATTTCTTGGTTATCTAACCAGCTGGTGATAAGACCATGATTTTTTGAGCTTCATCCCTCCTATCAGGAAGGTCTGCCCAAGATGAATGCAGTGTGCAGAATTTTCCCTGTCCTTCTTCCCCTCTGTCTTGTCCTGGGCTTTTGCTTGTTAGTGATTTTGGAGTTACCCTGTTTACAGGAGTTTGGTTGTCCCCTCTGTTTCTCAGGAGAAAGATGTCCTTCACTCTTGTTTGAAGCCAGCAGGCCTTTGCTCCAGACTGTCCATCTCTGTAGTTTTTTTTACCCTCCTTTCATTGTCTCAAGCTGCTTTTGCCTTGAGGATACATCTGGGAGGAGCTGCATGCTGGAGAGGATATCCCAAATCAATCTTTCCCAGCAGAAACAGGTCCAGGGTCCTACAAGGAGGTATAGACTGGCTCCACAGTGCCCTGCAGAGGAAATCAGAAAGGGTGCCTAGAGTTTCTTACATGGCTTCCCACAACCATTGTTGAAACAGTGTCTGCCCTCAGACTTGGGCCCCCATGATCCGAAGTCACTAATGAAAAGCCATGATAAGTGATCAGCCATGCCCACCCATGGTTTTAGGTAAGAGTATTTTATGTCCCTTTCTTTCACACTCAAGCTAGCCAGGGGTTGGACCCCAAGGCAGCCTGCCATGAGAGTAGGGGATATATACCTGTAGCCTCTTCATAGAGAGTGTAATTTAGTGTTCTTTAGAGTAATTTATTAGCCTAAATTTCCCTGGATGCTGTACAGTGTTCTTTTGGCCTCTGGAGTTTCAAAATAATTGTTCCAGACAGTTTTTGCCTATTTAATAGTTGTTAATAGTTGTTCTGGTGAACGGACTGTGTCCTGGAGCTCCCTTCTCACCATCTTCCCACAACAATTTCCCTTTTTAAAAATTGCAAAAATACAGGCACTAAGAAAAACCAGTAAAAGTTCAGAAGGCATAGTGACTATGAAGAGAAGAAATCTAAAATTTATATATATTTCTTTTCTATTTCTGCATAACAGTTTTCTACAAATGAAGAGACTTACATTAACTCCCATTTTTTCTCATAGTTTCTTTAGGTTAAAACTCCTGCATGGATCAATTGGGTTCTCTGCCTGGAGACTCACACTCAAGGTGTTGGCTGACTGAGCTCTTCTCTGGAGGGCCTGGGGAAGAATCCATTCAGGCGTTGGCAGAATTCAGTTTCTTGCCTTATAGGACTGAGGTCCCCATTTCCTGGCTGTTACCTAGAGGTGTTCTCACCTCTTAGAAGCTGCTAGCAATTTAATGTCAAGGGTCTTCTCACAGATCTCACAACTTTGTAACAGGTGATGGTGAATTGTTGTTGGAATCCACCTTTCCAAATCTCTCTGACTTGCTTTTCTGCCACCAGCTAGAGAAAACTCTCTGTGAGTTCAGCTGACTTGGGACTTAATTACATGTGTAACGTCCTTTCACAGCAGTACCTAGATTAACCAGGGGATGGGAATCTTGGGGACAGGAAGTGACCTTCAGCATTTCAAATTATCCATCAATGTTTACTTTTCTAGAATAAAAAGCACACTTGAAACCAAAAGTGAAAGAAAACTGTCTCTCAATAATTTTATTTGGTACCTAAAAAAGATTGTTTTGTATAATTCTCACAGTATCTCTTGAGAGTTAGAGAAATATCACTATTTTCAGATAAAGAAATTCAGGCTCAGGATGAGTAAACAAATTACTAACATTGTGTAGTTATTCAGTTCACTCTGATCATCCAAACCTTTGCTCTTTCCATGAAACTGCACATACACAAAATGTATAGTAGTTTGAATTCACTTTCTCATTGTGATGTAGGAATAACAATGATATGGGAGGTAAGCTATAGTGAAACTCAAACTCAGGATCCTTTGCTCCTTTTCACAGTGATAATACCCAATAATAATAGACAATACCGAGTAGCTATTATGGTAAGTTAACTTTAACTTCTCTATGCTCTAATAGAATATTAATTCCAAGAAGGCAAGGACTTTGTCTAATAAAATACAGACTATTTAAACTCAACTGGCTGGTTCATGACAGATTTAGTAATAATTGTAGGGAACAGGAATAAGAATTACCCTCACTTCATAAAAATTATGCTGCTGTCAGCAGAGGTTAAAAAAAACAACAACCTCTGTATGAATCCAATATTCCTGTGCCTCAAGAATTTCATCTTAAGTGCAGCAGTGGCTGATGTGGCTTATGCAATGGTTTAGATAACATCATACCTGAAACATTCTCTGATCCCAAAGAATGAGATAAGATTGTATAAAAGATCCACATATATAGGGTCTATAATTAAATTAGAGAAAGCAAGGAAGGGATTTTAAAAAGTTATAATTACTTATTTAGGTTATAAGCAAAAGTAATAGTCACAGAAATTTATAGGATGTGTCTTCACCTAAGTTCAGAGCTTTGTAAATATGTTTTATTTTATTTTCAGGGAATATCTTTACCACTTTAAGGAAACCCATAAAAATAAATATAAATAATTTGATAAATAAGTTAATTATCAATTAAACTGCTTCAAATAATTCTTTGCTTAAAGAATAAATTCCAAATTAAGATCCATTAAGTATTCAAGCCTTATTCTAATTCAATATAAGTAATATAAGAATTATTTTCAATGTAATAGATAATAACCACTCAATTAATACGATGAACCAGATAGTGTTTCTAATGTGTATATGTACATATATGTATATATTTATATTCATATAATCCTCACTTTAATCTTACGTGATCAGTGCTGTTAATATTTCCATTTTATAGCATAGGGAACTATTTAAAATAAAAATTGTATATGAAAATATTTAAGTAACTTGCACAAGTGACAAAGGTACTAAACAAGGGAATTAATTTTAAACTCATATATGATGCTTTTAAAAATTTTTAGTACTCCATCCTTCATGCCACATATGGTAATAATGATCATTTTAGCAATACTTATAGCTCAGAAAAGAGAGTTAAAATATGTCTATATATAAATGTACTCACATTATTCAGAGAGTGTATGTTACTGCATTTCTCTATTTTGTTTACTGCTCATTTAAGACATCCTGTACTTATTTTAAGGTGCTGAAAATAGGTCTCCTTTACACTAATTAGTTTACTAGGAGTATAAATTGTCAATGTTGTTCAGTGAATACATATAAACAAGTCAGAGATGTGTGACTACTAGGTAATATGCTTCATAGATTGCTAAAAGTAATAATAGGATGCTCTTTGTTTGCAAGGACAACTATACTGATTCACTATTCAACTCACTTAATCAAACATTCACTGAGCAGTTTCCATATACGGGAAAGTATATTAGGCCCCATGGAAATACTCTGCCCTCAGTAGAGCTAAAATTCTGGTAAAAGGCCAAAAATACTAAGAAATTACTTTGAGTAGTTGGCAAAAGTAAAATAAATCACTGAAGAAGGAGCACAGAGCTCTAAGTGACTTTATTAATGAAGACATGACAAATATGATGATATATGAGCCCAGAGAATTTCAGCAGTTGCCAAAACCATCCCAGGTAGAGGGAAAATGCCTAAAGTATCACATGTGAGCTAAGTGCAAGACATTCATGGAATAAGAAATTACTTTCTTTTGTTTTATATGAAAGTGTAAGACAGACAATGAAGTTAAAGAATCAGAAGGGTCAAAATTGGGAAGACCTTCAAATATCAAAATGGCATTTTTGTATGTTCCTATTTATAGTGATAATATAGTAAACCTTTTCCAGCGGGAAAGTTAGGTAATCATATTTATGATTTACAAAGTTAAATCCAGATAGGATGTGGAGAACAGATTGAAAATAAATTGAATATAGGAAGATTAGGTAGGAAGTGATTGAAAAAAAATCTTTTATTATGAATGTTATCCACACTCCTTTTTAAAAAAATCTTTTGTGGATGAGCAGATAGAGGCTCATAGTGCTAAAGATGCATATCTAATACGGGGTAGAGTCAAACCAGTTAGAAACCAGACTTCCTGACTTCTAGTTCTGTTTCCTGATTATATTGGTATCACTTTTTCCTCAAATCCTCATTTTGAGCAATTGCAAACAGTTATCTGGTATCTGGGCAGCTGTGCTAAAATATAGACATGATATGGGAAGCGGGTGTGGCTCAATGGATAGAGCTCCCATTTACCACTTCCCGGGGCCTCCTTGTAAGGGCAGCAAGACCTCACAGCAGGAAGCGGGTGTGGCTCAATCGATAGAGCCCCGCTTACCATGCGGGAGGCCCCAGGTTCGCTTCCCGGGGCCTCCTTGTGAGAGCAGACTGGCCCGCGCGGCGTGGTGGGCTGATGCAGTGGGACCTCACAGCAAGGGGGAGATAAGCAGACACGGAAGAAACACGCAGCGAATAGACACAGTAAAACACGGGCAGCAAGGGGGGGATAAATAAATAAATAAATAAATCTTAAAAAAAAAAATATATATATAGACATGAGGGTTTTTTGGGTATTACCCTAAAGATCCAGCAATGTCCAGATCTTGTCCTGCCACAAAGGTTTCCTCAAGGAAGGTGCTATTGGCAAGGATTCCCATGTGGTAGGCAGGCACCCAACTATTTGAGCCACATCTGCTTCCCTGTTTGTAAGAATTTTAATAGCCCCTTCTATTTTCCTCCATCTCCCAAATATAGTGCTTTCCAGATTTGTTCATGGGTAGCAGAGTACCTAGAGACATATTATACAATAAGTTGAATATTATGATACATAATAAACCTAAACCTATTTTAACTCTAAAATATGTACAAGTATTTATTTGGGTTAAATCTAATACCATCATATACCAGATTATAATGTAGGCAGGCTGTAGCATTTGCCAAATGTTTAACAAAAATGTATGATTGAAAACATAGTATCAAAAGTTTTTTATTTTTATTTGATAAATTTGGAATAATGCCATTATTAGGTTGGTGTAGCAAAACAACTGAGATCATTCATGAAAACCGGTGTCCCTCAAGAACTTACTGTGAGAGACTTTGTTATAATACCCTCTGTGCAGATATTAAATTTAGGGCAAAGAATAGAAGTATGTTAACCAAAATTAACTTCTGAATTATTTCATACATTATGACCTTGATCATTTTACTTTCTCAGTTTTTGACATCACAAGTCATTTTCAAAAACCCTTCATTTGTCACTAAAAGTTGAGAAAATAGAAGCTGATAATTTACTAGATTGTGGTAAAGAAAAATCGACCTGTGAAATTTCATCCTAGACCTATTGTACTCATTCAGAAATAAATAACAGCTTTATTTTGAGTGATTCTTAAATGCACCAATGTTGGGAATTTCTTTTCATATTGCAAAATGCCTCAGTCTAGTTGGGTTTTGTTTAAGCAGAATCAAAGGACAACTTGAAGTTTTCAACTTAGGAAACATTAAAATCACATGGAAATTCATAAGCTATGCTGAGACAGTTTAAAAAGTTTTAGGCTTTACATTGCGTTTTCTGAAAAACATTCACCAGTATTCCAATCCAGAAAACATTGTATGTCCAGGACTGGGTAAAAGAATTTCTCGATCCAGAGTGTCTGGTAAGTGCATATGATAGCCATGTATTAAAGAGCAGTAATTCTATTTCAGTTAAAATAACATTTATACTCAAGCTAATGATTCGTATATCTTCCATCAGAAATAGAGACCTCTTCATATCACTTACAAGATATCTGCAAACCTCAGAAGGATGATAGCTATATAACAAAATTACAGAACTTGGAGACCCAGCTATTTCATTTTACAAGTGAGAAAACTTCAGCTCACTAAAGACTTCAGGTGAATTTTAATTTTCAAGAAGAGCTCAAATAGGTCATTAGTTCTCAGTGTGTGGTTCCTGGACCAGCAATATTAATATCACCTGGGAATTTGTTGGAAATTCAAATTCTCTGATTCACCCCAGAAATTGTGGGATTGTACCTGGCAATATGTGTTTTAGAAAGCTCTCCAGGTGATTACAATGCATGGAAAGGTTTCAGAACTACTGAAATAAATCACACATACTATGTGAAAATATTTAAAAATATACAGTGCTAGCCAGATTCAAAATATTGATTTTAATTGTTTATATTGGTATTATTATTATTTTCTTAACAAGTAGGGGGAAAACATATCAAGTTTAGGTAACTTGCCCAAGGTAATTTAAAATTAATTAGGGAGCAATGGGACTAGATCAAATGGTACCTCAAAATTTATGATCGATAAATATATTTCCTTCTTCTCTATACACAATGATAATAGGAATGAAATAGTGAATGGACTTAGGAATACCTAGAAAGGAAAATCAGCAACAATATGTGCTTGATGGGATAAGAGGAGTGAGGAGGATGATGCCAATGACTGGGTGAATGAATAGTTTAGGGAATGAAGTGAAGGAACATTTTGTAGTATGGGCTTTGTTTATTGGGAGTCGAGGGTATCTTAAGTTTGAGAGATGCCTAGCAGGCATCAAGGTGAAGAGCTCTTATAGGTGATCTTTCCATTGCCCTAGTTTAAGCTCACATCAGCTCTCATCTGAACCAGTGAGTCATCTCCTAGCAGGTCTTCCTGCCTCCAATCTTTTATTCCATCTGATGAAGTGTACTACCTGTGCATGCTCTCAGATTCATATTTCTAAAGCACAAACCCAATGATGCCATCATCTCCTGCTCAAAATCCTTCCATCACATCCCATTATTTACCCGCCCCAACATGCAAATACTTCAGGTCCATATCTAAATCCCTCTATAGTTTTGGCCCTTTCCATCTCCTAGCCATATCCCATGCAAAATTGTCATGTGAACACATCCACGCTAAGAAAGTGATTATAACTCAAATATATTTTTCTCTTATACATACTCTGCAGAAGACAGTCACTGGGAACAGCAATGACTGTTGAAAAGCAAAAGTCCTAGAGGCACCAATGACTAGGAGAGTAAGTGACAGTGAATCCCTGGCTGAGCTAACTGTTCAAAACAAGCCTGTTTTGTAGGTGTTGGTTTCTCTGCTAATATTCAGTGGTGCTGTGTAAAGCTGGCTGGATGATATACTACTACATGGCAACAGCCCCAGCTGTGCTTCAGTTATTGGAGGGCTTACCACCTTTGTTTCACCTCAAAAATTGTCACATGTTATATGTCAAAGTTTTAGACCATTTGTTTTAGAAGTCACAGATAATAATTTATGTTGCTCTACCCCATACCATGCAATGCTTTTATGAGGAATCATGACCAGGAAATTATTTCTACAAAATAATTATTTTGATCAGATGCATATAAATGGATGATATGCACATAGAACTTTCTGGATCACAGAGGGCTGTAGTAGTTGCAGAAGAAGTTAAATGAAAAGAAAATAGTCAATTGTGTATGTTAGTGTTGAATACAAATAATATTAGAATTGAATTTTCTCTATCCATAGTACATGCAGACTGGGCAGTAGCTAGCTAATAGTTTTGACCAATGAATCAATTAATTTAGGATTACCGTTCACTCATTTTTCAAGTAAAACTTATTGAGTACCTCTCTGTCAGAGGCAGCTGGCCACTACGATGCAGAGATGATTAAGACTTGGCCCTTTTCTCCAGGAGAAAAAAATGATAAGTAGATCATAATTTGGGGTAATAAATGTGAAAGTAGGAGCTGTACAGAATGTCATAAGAGCACAGAACAGAAAGGAAATTAACTGCATAGGGAAGTTAGAAAAGGGTTCACAGAGAAGGCAGAATTTTATCCTGTCTCTATACTTGGGTGTAATGAAAGATAATAGAAGGTAAGGTTGAGAAGTGAAGGACAGGAAAAAACATAATATTGTTCCAGTTTTAGAGAACATTATGAAAAACGGAAGTAGGGTAAGAGCATACATAGGTTTTTAGGGACAAAAATTAGTTTTCAGATTCAAATTGAGCCTGCTCCCTCTTTGTTGGAATGGGGATTCTGGTTGACTTTTTTGTCTTTTTTCTTAAATATCAACATGAAATACCTGCATGGTGTGAAAAATCTTCCAAAGCAGGCTCTAATCTTCTTGTATAGTCTTATTTCTCTCCTCATTCGGTTCTGCAAATGCCAAGTTGGAGACACAAGCTGCATTTTCCACACAAAGGCCTGTGTCTCTCTCTTTCCTGAGCTCTAAAGGGTTCTGTTACACCTCAGGGACTTAGCTCTACTATTGCTCTGGCTTCCCTCCTTGCCCCAGTTGTTAAACTCTTGTCGCTCCAAAAAGCACATTCCTATCATTCAGCAAATGATTGCCTCCTTTCACATAGGTTTATTGTAGAATTGGTGACATGTCAGTGATTGTTTTCATATTTGGGAGCCACTTTGGACTGTGAGTTTACAAATTGGTAGGTGCCTAGAGAAGACTGTTATTGCATTTTATAAATAATGGGCATATTTTGGCCTAGTGGACTCCTCAGTAGGTTCAACCCATTTAACAGCCATTATGAAACATTGTTTAAAAGCATAAATAGTAAAATGCACACATGCAGAGATTCATATAACATGCAGAGCTTCAAACCAAATCAAGTATACATGTAATTAATATGATAAAGACACATTTAGTTTTCATTCAAATTCATTTTTGAATAAGTATATATTCACAAGGTTAAAAAATAAATTAAAAGGTATACAGCAAAAAAGCTTTACTTCCTTTCCTGTTCTTTCCATTCTGTTTTCCCCTTGATGCCTATAGGTGACCATTTTTTATTGTTTTTACATATGTATTTGTCCAGTGTATCTTTATGTCAATACATTAAAATTCAAGAACCTGCATATATATTTTAGATTTCCCCCTTTCTTACACAAAATATGGCATAATATACACTGTGATCTGAATTTCATTATTTTATTAGTAATATGTCCTGTAATTTTTTTACTGTATCAGTTTAGAGGGACTCCCTCATTCTTTTCTTTTTTAAAAGAAAACATAATATTCTACTTTTTGGATGTATTCCAATTTTTAAACTCTTGCTCTAAAAGCCATGACACTGAGTAATCACGTACATATTTCATTTCATATATGTTCTCTTATATTTATAGGATAGATTATCTGGAGTGGAATTGCTGGGTTGAAGGGTAAATGCATTTGAAATTTTCATGGATCATACCAAACTACCAACCTGAGGGTTGTACAAATTGATATGATGGTAGGCTCATAATTGCCCCCAAAGACACCCATGTCCTAATCCATGGAATCTATGAATATGTTCTATAATATGTCAAAAAGGTGTTTACAGATTTGATTAAATTAAGGATATTGAGATGGAGAGATTATCCTAGATTATCCTCATAAGTCCAATGTGGTCCCAAGGATCCATATAAGAAGGATAGGAAGAGACGAGAGAGAGAGAGAGAGAGAGAGAGAGAGAGAATTGATTGTAAGATGCTATGCTCCACTGCTGAAGACCAAGATGGGACTGAGTCAGGTGTGCAGGTGGTCTTCAGAACCTGGGAAACACAAGGAAAAAACCCTTCCTAAAGCCTCCAGAAGGGATGGAACCCTATCAGGACCTTAATTTTAGCCACTAATACTGATTTGGAACTTCTGACCTCCAGAGCTGTGAGATAACAAATTGTGTTGTTTTAAGTCACAAAATTTGTGGTAATTTGTTCCAGCAGCCAAAAGAAACTGATATATGCATCTTTGCCAGTAATATGTGAGAGTGCCTAGTTCACCATAGCCTCACCAGTTGGGCGAACCATCAATATCTAGAGTTCTGCTGGGAAGCGGGTGTGGCTCAATGGATAGAGCTCCCGTTTACCATATCGGAGGCCCCGGGTTCGCTTCCCGGAGCCTCCTTGTGAGGGCAGGCCGGCCCACGCGGCCCGGTGGGCTGATGCAGCAAGACCTCACAACAGGAAGCGGTGTGGCTCAACCGATAGAGCCCCCGTTTACCATGTGTGAGGCCCTGGGTTCGCTTCCCGGGGCCTCCTTGTGAGGGCAGGCCAGCCCACGCGGCGCGGTGGGCTGATGCAGCGGGACCTCACGGCAAGAGGGAGATAAGCAGACATGGAGAAAACACACAGTGAATGGACACAGCGAGCACAAGCAGCAAGGGGGGGATAAATAAATAAATAAATAAATCTTTAGAGTTCTGCTAATCTTTATGAGAAAGAAATATCAGTAGATTTTTCATTTCTCTTATTATGAATGTATTTGGCAATCATTTTATATGTTTAACATTAGTTTGGCTTTTTTTCTTATAAACTGTCCTTGTCCTTTGTCATTTTTACTGGACTATCATTGATCTTTTATTTCTTGATTTCTAGAAGGCCTTTATTATTTTAATCTTTTGTGATACTAAATATGTTTCTCAATTTGTAATTAGTCTTTTGTTCTGCTGATGGTGTTTTTATAATATGCTTTTTAAAGTTTATATCATCAATATTTTATTAAGATATAATTTATACAGCATAAAATGTACCCTTTTAATGTGTATGATTCCATGGTTTATAATATATTAACAAGGTTATGCAACTATCACCATTATCTAATTCCAGAACACTTTTATCACCCCCAAAAGAAACTCCATTAGCAGTTACTTCACACCCTTCCCTCTTTCCAGCACCTGGCAAACACTAATCTATTTTCTGTCTCTATGGATTTGCCTATTCTGGACATTTTATATAAATGGAATCATGCAATATGCAGACTTTTGTGCCTGACTTCTTTTACCTACCATGAAGTTTTCAAGTTTCACTAATGATGTGGCATGTATCAGTGACTCTTTCCCTTTCTAAGCATTTTGGAAAATGTGGAAGCATTATACAAAATGTGGTTTATCCGTAAGCAATATGGATAAATGACATTTTGTTTATATATTCATCAATTGATGGACATTTGGGTTATTTCCGTTTTTTTACTATTAGGAACAGTACTTCTGTAAACATTGTGCACAATTTTTTTTGTGTATGAGCATATATATTTTCAGTCTTTTGGTCACATACCTACGAATGAAACTGAAGGGTCGTATGATAACTCTACGTTTAACTTTTTAAGCATTTTCAAAAATAACTGAATCATTTTACATTCCCACTAGCAATGTATTAGGATTCCAATTTCTCCTCATCCTTGCCAATACTAATTATTTTTTGTTTTTTTAAAAAAATTTGGCCATCTTGTTGGGGATGAAGAGGGTATCACTTTATGGTTTTGATTTGTATTTCCTTAACAACAAATGATTATGAACATCTTCTCATGTGCATATTGGTAATTTGTATATCTTCTTTGGAGAAATGTCTATTCAAATAGTTTGCCCATTTTTTATTTGGGTTATTTGTCATTTTATTGTTGATTTGAAAGTGTTCTTTATATATTCTGTATATAGACTTTTAATCAGATACATGATTTGCAACTATTTTCTCTCATTAAGTTGGTTCTACTTTCACTTTCGTTCTTGTTTGTGTATTTGAAGCACAAATGTTTTAAATTTTATGAAATTCAATTTACCTATTTTTTTCTTTGGCTGCTTATGCTTTTGACATCATGACTAAGAAACCATTGACTAAATCAAGGTCATGAACATTTATACTTATGTTTCCTCTAAGAGTTCTGTAGTTTTAGTTCTTACATTTAGAACCTTGATCCATTTTGAGCTAATTTTTGTATATAGTATGAGGAGGAAGGGGTCCAAAATCAATATTTAGCATGTAGATAGCCACTTTTCCAAGAACCACTTATTGAAAAGGCTATTCTTTAGCCATTGAATTGTTTTGGCACTCTTGTAGAAAAGCAATTGATTATAAAAGTACTATTTCTAGACTCTCATTTCTATTCCTTTGATCCTAATGTCTACTGTTATGTGAGTACCACAGTTTTGATTAATCTAGTTTTGTTGAAATAAGGAATTATGTGCCCTCCAACTTTGCTCTTCTTTATAAGATTGTTATGGCTACTATGTATACTTTGCATTTCCACATGAATTTTAAAATCAAAGTAAATTACTGTAAAAAAAATCCATTTAGAATAGTGATAGGATTACATTGAATCTGAAAATTAATTTGAGATTGTTGCCATTTTAATAGTGTTAAGTGTTTCAATCTTGAATGTGGGATTTATTTCCATTTATTTAACTTTTCTTTAATTTCTTTCCAAAGTGTTTTGTATTCTTCAATGTAAAATACTTGTACTTCTTTTGCTAAAGTTATTACCAAGTATTTTATTTTGTATGCTATTATAAATAGAACTGTTTCATTATTTTCATTTTTAAATTTGGCATTACTAGTGTATAGAAATGCAATTGATGTATATTGATCTTGTATACAGCAATCTTGCTAAACTTGTTTATTTTGTCAAATTGTGTGTGTGTGTGTATGTGTGTATGTCTTAGAATTTTATATATACAAGAACATGCCATCCACAAATAGAGTTTTACTTCTTCCTTTGCAAACTGGATGCCTTTTGTTTCATTTTCTGGCCTAACTTCCCTGGCTAGAACCTCTAATAAAATATTGACAAGAAATGGTGTAAAAGGATATCCTTATCTTTTTGCTGATTAAAAGGGGAAAGCTTTCAGTTTGCATCAATAGGGATGATGTTGGTTATGGGTTTCTCATAGATATCTTTCATCCAGTAGAGGAGGTTACCTTCCTAGTAGATTGAGTGTTTTTTAACATGAAAGTATATTGGCTATTTTCAGAGGCTTTGTCATCATCTGTGCAGATGATCATAAGATTTTGTTCTGTATTCTATTAATATGGTACATATTACATTAACTTATTTCTGTATATAGAACCAATGTTGCATTCCTTGGATATATTACACTTGCTTATGGTATATAATCCTTTTAATATACTGCCAAATTTGGTTTGCAGTATTTTGTTGGAGAAATTTACATCTATATTCACAAGGAATATTAGTCCATAGTTTTCTTTTGTGATTTCTCTGATTTTATTAGTAGGATAATTCTGGACTCGTAGAATTAATTGAGAAGTATTCCTTCCTCTTCTGTTTTTGAAAGAGTATATTAAATGTTATTTTCCAGTACATGATCTAGTCTAGAATTTCTATTGAATTTAGTTATTACATTTCTTTAGTTACCTTAATCTGAAACATTTTCTAAGCCTTTCTTTTTTAAGACACTGACCCATAACCCTCTCCTTTAAGGGAACATCACTTAATATATTTGTAGTCCCCTATGCCCTTTGTAACTAGTCAAGAGGCTTTTTCCCCTTAATAAATGCTACACTAAAAGTGTGATTCGTCATACTAATGAAAGAGAACAGATTAACAAATCTTTCAAATATATTTTTATTAGCTTGCAAGTGTTAATTCTTCTTTAAAGTTTTCATAGTATTCACCAGTGAAGTCATTTCATCCTGACCCTTTTTTGTGGCAAGTATTTTTTTTATTACCAACTAAATTGTTCTAGCTCTTATACATTGATTCAGATTTTCTATTTCTTCTTGAGTCAGTTTCTTTAGTTTGAATCTTTGTAGGAATTTGTCCATTTCATTAAGGTATCCACTTTGTTGGCATGCAATTGCAAATAGTATCCCCTTCCAATCCTTTTTATTTCTGAATAGCAGTAGTAATTTTCCCCCTTTCATTCCTGATTTTAGTGATTAGAGTCTTTTCTCATATTTTCCTAATCATTCTACCTAAAGATCTGACAATTTTGGTTTCTTTTCAAAGAAACTGAAATTACTTATGAGATCAATTTTAAAATATTGTTATATTATGCACTGTGAGAAAAATCATGAGTAAAGTGAGAATACAAAGACTATTGAGGCTAAATTTTTCACTTATTAGTTCATTCAGTGTCATGAGGGACTGGGAAAGAAACACTAATTTTTATATTCTGTGTGTGTCCATGCATGGTGAACATATATAGTTCTATAATATAGAGATAGTTATAGGGACATGGTTATATAAAACATGCCTCTTTTATACTTGAGGTAGATACATGATTTCCCTTCCTATCATTGATACATTTTTATTTTCCTTCATTTGTGTAGTATCCTAGGATGGAAATACATTGGGAGTTATTGCTCAAAGGCATACGCACCCTTAGGTATTGTAAAGAGAGGCAAAGCAGGCAACAGATAGCAAATGCAGCACAAAGCTATATAAAAGAGCAAATCGTGTGAATATGGCGTGCTGTGTAAAGGACTGAAGAGAAAATCCCATCTGGAGGATAGTGACTTGAAGACTGTATAGAAAGGGCAAAATTTAAGGCTTTTGTACGGAAGGTTAAACATGAGCTTAACCAATTTAACTTCAGAACCAAATAAAAGGAGGGTGATATTGCTATACTTTCTAAAGGGTTTGATGAATACTATTTTTCTCTTTTTTATGTGAAAGAAAATTTCAAACTCTAAAGAGCAGTTTCAGAATCTCTACAAGATACTGTTGTACTTAGGAGCAGTGCTAAAAATAACTGTTGGAGAAACAGTAGAGTCATTGCAAAAGCTCAAAAGTGTGAAATAAATAGACCAAAAAGTATTCTTCTTAAAATATCTTTAGGTGTTTTTGAAGGAATTAGGATTTGGGTGGAAATTTCTCAGCACAGATACTGAGCAGTCTTTTAATGGCAGTTGTGATATTCAACAGTGATCCTAGACATGCTGTGAAGATAAACTCCCTGGCCCATAAAAGATGCAACCCTCCTTGTGCTATAACTTTTTTGATGATAATACACTATAGGCCAACTTCTATGTAAGAGCTCAGTAGCTCAAATATGAATGCTATTTAAATTACATATAAAAGTAATCATTATAATAAAGGAACATGCTTTAAACAATTCTTTGGATGTTGCCTATATCGTATTCAACTCAATTTCCTGCTACTTTCTGGTTTCAGGACAATTTCCTGGAGTCTTCAAATTTTTAGCACTTTGCAGATATCATTTCTTTGGGCAAGGGGAGAAATGGAGGAGAAAAATGGTACTTATTACAAGAGCAATCATGAGTGCTTAGCTATAATTGAAAACCCTAGCATGAAACAAGACTCTATGATTGCATCAAAGTATGGTAAGATTTATGTGTTGTTGAGGCTATTGGCTAAGTACTGGATGCAGTATCATGACATATTTCACTGTCTTATAAATTACATGATCTACCACATGAGCTTTTTGTCAGCACAGGTTGTTTTTTTTTATCTATTGACCACAATGCCAGAAATGTCGCATGAGGTAAAAAGTCATCCACAAAAAAATAATGATTACATATTTCTAAAATGATACAATAATTCTTGGTTGAACAGAGATGCTGTTACTTCTCATCCATTTCTATCTTCACTTTTTAAATAGATAAATAATGTCAATTTCATTCTTTCTCCCCTCTGCTGCAGCAACTAGAATAATTGCTTATTTTAGTCATTCCACTTCCCTGTGTTCCCAAAAATAGAAGTCCCTGTCTCATTTCAATGCATAATAACAGATTAGATTATTTTATATCTTTCACATATTGTAAATATTATTTACAAGCCAGAGTAGCTGGTGTGCTGGCCCCTTTCCTTTGTAACACTGAGATAAGGCAGCACGTCATAAAAACAGAACAGTGAGCTGGCCAACAGATTACCAGAATTATCTAGCCACTTTTGTCCACCATACATTGTGTGATCTTGACAAGTCTTTTAACATCTTTAAGTCTGAATTTTCTTATCTGTAAAGTGAGAGTGTTTAAACCATCTGTAAGCATCCTTGAAGTCCTAAATGTCTTTGATTCCAATTTTAATTTGTTTTATTCAATTGCTTATCAGTGGAGTCACAGCTGAATATTAGGTTTCTAATTTGTTTGTATTATAGTATTTTAATTGCCATCAGTGAAATATTTACAAAGCTGTTCTTTCTGAGCACAATCAATAAAAGTACCATAAACCTATTGGTTAGTTTTTGTGTTTTTGTTTGTTTTGTTTTTTTAAACAAAAGGGTAAATGTTTATCTGGAGTTAGTTCTCTGGTGGGTGATATTAAGGCCCCTCAAGCAGAACTCAGGAGCTCCTGTATAGATGCCTACTGCTTGGGACTGAGCTGTGCTATACATTCAGTCCACAAACCTCCAGAAGCTTGTACGTGGTGAACAACATTAGCCAGATATTGGTCATAAGGTCTTTCATGTTTAATCCCCTCATGCATTTCTTCTTCTGCAATTATACTAAATATTTTGGGTAGATTGGTATTGTTTGGACCAAAAACAATTGGGTGATTACTCTCAATTAGGTCACACAGATAACTAAAATTCTGAACAGCTGCATCTTTGTCTTCATGCAGAGGAAGCCAAGATAACCAGTGTGGTAGGACTTCTTCAACATTTACACAGTCAGGTTTGAATGTCATAATCTTCCCTACTGCTGAAATGCAGTTCTCTGTGGCATTGACATTTATTTTTGGTCTTAGAATCTGCAGACTGAATAACTCTTACCAACATTGGAAGTGCTTCTGTACATAAAGGATGATATTATCTCCACCATACTGTGCCATGACTCCTAGGCCACATGCAGCAGCTTGTTTGACTTCTGGGCTATTGTTACATACATATTGGAACATTAGTTTTAAGAAATATTCTACATATTTAAATGAGGCTGGACTACTGTGTTCTATAACATCATCATAGACAAACAATCCCAAGTGCCTGTGGCTATGGTCTATATGGACAAATTAGGTTGACAATTAATTGAAGAAGCTGTTCGAAACATGGTAACACTTTTTCCTTGTAGCTACTGAATATTGAGTGTAAATTGTTTGACAATTTGGCCAGAATATAAACATCATTCTCATCTTCATCTTGTAGTGGCTTTTCAACGTGTTCATCATAGTCTTCACCTTGTCTTTTAAACTGTCACAATTCTTGATTTTTAAAACTTTCTTCAAGTTCTGCTTTCAATATACCTCCCAGCTCTTCAAAATGTTCATTATTAAGGCACCCATCTCCCATTACTTCAAGGCACTTTGCAAAAGAATGCTTTATTTCAGAGTGGACATCTGAATCTGGTTCTATGCCTATGGCCTTGATTAAAGTGTCACACATAAAAGGCCACATCTGTGTGAGATACACAGGACCATGAACTTTCACACATTTCAGGAGAAGAGGCATGGATTCCGCTGCTGCCACTTGAACACCATCATGGAAATAAAATTTCAGTAAAGAGACCATCAGTTTGACCACTTGTTCAGAGTATTCCACAAAGCCTTCCTTTAACACCTTAGCATAGCAAACCAACATCTAGCAAGCAGTTGACTTTTCTTCCAGTCCCGCATTTTTAATACCAAAACTTTGCTGCTCTCCAAGGTTCACAAATTCCCAACCATCATCATCACTCATCTTCTCCATGTCTTGGGTATCTAAAAGAGCTACTTTGGGTTTAATTGAAGCTGTCTTCATTAAAAACCCCATCATCACTGGAAGTATTGCTGAAATTCTTTTCCAGGGATTTTGCACATTCTGGTCCATGCTGAGATCATGTAAGAAATCTGAGGATCATCATCTTCCATACCATTGAAGTCTATATGGGTCTTCAGTAATAGCTGCATTACATCTGATGCATCTTACATGAATTTTTCTTTCCCAACAGCCAGACCAATGAGGCTGATGCATTCAATAATTTTTCCTCTCAGAAATCTGAGTTCCTTTTGAACTGCATTCTTGACAATATGCTTTAGTGATGGCATAAATAAATCATAATAGGCCACAAATTTTTCTTCTGTAATAGCTGCAACCAGCGCAATGGATGTCACAATTTGTTCCAAAAATGAACTTGATGCCTTTCTGAATCAACTCGAGGTTTCAGTACCATGACGGAATATAAATGTTTCACCAAATTATCTAAATATGGAATTAGTAGTGACTTGGGACAGTCTTCAGTAAAATTAACGAGCTCAGAAGCTTCATGGACCTGTACCTGCCTTGATCTTCCATTGTCTGCAGCAGAGTTGCAATCACCTTCTCATGGAATTTCTTTGGTAAAACAGGTGCAAAATCTGTAGACATCTGTCCCATGGCCTTAAAGGCTGCATACCTTACTTTGGATGAGGATCCTGAAGAAAAAGCAAAACAAAATTTACTATCTCGTTTAGAATCCCTTCCATTTGCTTGTGGCATCCTTCACCAATGGCATATAAAGCCATCAATCCTGCATGCTGATATTTCCAGTGGGGATTCTGAAGCATTTGCATAACGTGTTCCTTGATCATTGTAAGACCGAGCTTTCCATGAAGTACACAGGCCATTCGGTCTAAAGTACTCTCACCAGCAACTGAATTGCTGTCAAAATCATCATCTTCTAGTTCATCAGCATTTGCCCAATCCTCATCCTCTTCCAGATCAACCATCATTGCTAACATCTGAGGAATAGTCTGCCGATGATATTGGTATGTTTTCTTAACATAGCAGCTGCTGTCTCAGACAAGGTCAGATTACTTCAAGTGCAAGGTGGCATTGCATATTATTGAGGCTAGTGTCTCCACATATAACTTTAGACTTAGCTGCAGGGTAGCTTCTAAATGAGGATGCAAATACTTTGGAACAGTATCTGCAATCTCTATGAGAGATTTTAGGACTGAATTGTCATTCTGGTAGCACGAATCATTTACAGCCTGTAAGAATCTGAGTAATAAGTCTGAAAAATGTTTGAAGAGAGCAACATTATGTTAATTTGCAAGCATAAATGTAGCTGTATCCCAAGCAGATAATGTCCTGATCCATGGATGTTGCTGGTCTTGCATATACTGAACTAACATCCATTTGATGACGTCTAAATAATGCTGCTGTTGATTCCCAAAAATTCCAGGAAAGCTCCAGAAAATGTGAAGGGAATCTTCCTGCAGTCCTATGTTTTGAGAACTGACTAAATCAAAAAGGAACTTCAGACCTTCAGGCCAGTGATTGTAGCCATCCTTACCTATTAAATTCCTGGCCAGCTCTGCAGCAATATCATAATTTTTCCCCCTCATACTAGATTGTGCTTCCATCTGAATAATCATTACTAGTTCACTCTTGATGGCAGTCTGAACATCAGAAGGAAGAGTTGGATAGACTTCATTAAAAGCAGAGGACAAAAGACCTCTTTGGAGAACTGCTGCCATTTGTCTAGCCTCAGCAGCTGTTGCATTTCTGATGGCTTGTAAGAGGCATGTGATCTTTGACTGGCCTGGGATATTCTCATAGGTTTCCTCTGCCTGTTTCCAGACCACATTGTCAGGGCTGAGCAGTTTCTCAGGAGCCGGTAGAACTGTTGTTGCTCCACCTGGGCCCCACCATTGCACCAGGCGTGAGAGAGAGAAGGAGGCAGAGGTGACAGAAGCCATGAGGAACGAGCGGGCCAACGGGAGAGGCAGGGCGAGAAGTGGGGCGGGCCATGGCACCTGAGAGGGGCCTAGTGGTTAGTTTTTAGATAATAAGTAGTAAAGAGGAAAGAAAAATGAATAATTTTAGATATTCAGATATAGTTTTGTAATACAGTTGCCATTTTGATCTGTTGACATTACAAATAAGGAGGAAGTGAGGAAATTAAGAAGCCTCTTTCACCAGGCTGAATGACTGAAATATTTTTTGTGAGACATGACATTATAATGGTTCAAAGCACATCTTTCATTTGACTTAAAAAAAATTGAAGACTAGATGAAATTCTTCTCTTCCTTTCTCTCTTCTCTTTTTTAAAAATGATAGAGAATAGGAGCATGAACTCTAATGGTAAGTTGCAGAATGTTTGACCACAACAGGAAGGGCATTTGCAGGTTTAACATCTAGCGTCCTGTAAACCATGCTTAGTGCCCCACTTTTGGATTCAGGTGAATTGCATTGGTTCTGAGTCTTAAGTGACTTACGAAGTCAAAATTCTCAGACCCGGAAATTCAGCTGCTTCCCTAAGTCATGCCTCAGCTGCATCATGGATTGCATCATACCACAGTATTTTTAAAAATATATATTTAAGAATTGATGTTAATAGACTTCAAAATGTTGTAGCTGACAGAAATTTGTTGGAAAATGAGCCTTCATTTCTATGACCCACATTCCACCTCTTTTTGCAACTCAATTTATTGGTAGTGCTTCTCCATTTGAAAGAAACGGGTCATTTGTTGGGGGAAACAAAAGCAAGCAAACGAAAAAATACCAAATTCACATTCACAAACTTATGCCAAGGGAAGATATGTGGAAACCCAAACAACCTCAGTTTTCAGAAGTTTGACTTGCATATCCCACTACAGGACCCAACATGCTTAACTGAATCCCCTCACTTACAGCAAAATTTTAAAAGTTATTGTTATTCCCTGCTTCCAATTCCCCTCCTCTTTTTCTATCAAAAATTCAGTCAAATAAAACTTTAATTCCATTGAAATTGCTCCTATCAACCTACATATTTTTTTAGCATAATTACTGATTCTCTGTTCTCATCTTATTAAGACTGAACCATATGAAACTGAGAATACCATCTTAGACCTACAGTAGCGTCAATTCCACATAGTTAAATTTTGCTTAATAAATCAGAAACATCTGATTTAGCTGTGCATCTCTCTTCCTTAAAACTATTTCACTACTTGGCTTCCAAAACACCACATTCTCCTGGTTTTTTCTTACCTCACAGACTTTCTTCTCAGTCTTTCTTTGCCAATTCCTCTTAATCTTTCCAAATGCTAATCACTGTACCCCAAAACTCAAATGTTGGATGTATTCTGTTCTCTATTTGTACAGGATCCCTTGGTGGTCTCATCCGGCCTAATGAGTTTCAGTATCTCTATGCTGATGACTGCCATAAAATTGAGATCTGTGCATTCAACTGTATACTTGATGGGTCTATTTGGATTTTAATGTATAATTCAATTAAATATGTCAAAACTATACTTCTGATCTTGTTTTCCTGCCAAGATGCTAAACCTGTTATTTTTTCTACCAGATTTTCCCATCTCTGTTAACAACAATTCCGTCTTTCCAGTTTCTCAAGTCAAAAAGCTTGAAATCATACACCACCTCCCTGACTCCTCTCTTCCCTTATACTTCACATTCATTTTATCACCAAATACCATTGAAAATATATGCAGAATATGATTACTCTTTATCACCTCCCCTGCTTCTACCTGGTCCTAGTTACTATTATGTATGTCCTGGATTATTGTAATCCTCCCTTTCTCCACCTTTTCTCCCTTTTTTTCTCTCTCTTTCTACACAGCAGTCAAAGTGACCATGTTTCATCATAAATCAGATCATCTCTGTTCAGAACCTGCTAAGGGCTTTTTGTCTCCCTCTTTTAAAAGCCTTAAATTTCTGGAAAGCGGATGTGGCTCAAAGTGTTGAGCACCTGCTTCCCACATGGGAAGTTCCCAGGTTTGGTTCCTGGTGCCTCCTAAAAACATAAATAACAAGCAGACAAATGAAAAAATCAACTCAGGGGGGCCAAAGTGGCTCAGTAGTTGAGCTCCGGCTTCATGCATACAAGTTCCAAGTTTCAATGCCTGGCCCCAGTACCTAAAAAAACAAACAAAAAAAAGCCTTAAATTGCTAAAGACCTACTTGATCCAGCCCCTTTTACCTTTCTGATCTCAGTTCCTAATCATCTCTTCCCTCCTCATTCAACTCCAGCCATGCGTTCATGAATATTTGATTTCCTAGAGTTGAATCCCCTAACTAGGAGAGTGGTCCCCAAATTTGTGTATATATCAGAATCATCTAGAGAACATTTTAAAAACTTGGATGATCATCAAACATGCAGGGCCCAGTCCAACCTCAAGGCCTTGGCACTTATGTTTCTCTCTTCCCCTAGATAGCCACATTGGCCTTCTCCCTTACTTCCTTCAGGTCTTTGCTCAAGTATCACCTTATCATTAAGGCATTCCCTTATCACTTTTTATAATTGACTCCTAAAACACACATACATGCACACAATTTCATGCTTTCTATTTCTCCGTAGTGCTTAGCACAGTCCAACCTACCAAATATTCAGCTCTTATTTATCTGTATCCCACTACGATACTGTGGTGATTTGAAGTTGTATGTACCCCAGAAAAAAATATGTTTTCAAACCTAATCCATTACTGTCAGTGTGAACCCATTGTAAGTAGAAACTTTTGATGAGGTCACTTCAGTTAAGGTGTGGCCCAGACCAATCAGGATAGGTCCTAATCTTATTACTGGAGTCCTTTATAAATGGAATGAATTCAGACATGAGAGAGAGAAAGCCAGAGGTAGCAGCCAGAAGCTGAACTTCAATGGAACCTGGAAGAGAATGGAGAAACCAGGAGATATCAATGTGTTCCTTTGCCATGTGACAAACTAAGGACCAAGAATTGCCAGCAGCCAGCCCCAGAAACCACAGTCTTCTGGAAGGAAGCCTTTATTTTGACCTTTTCCCAGCCTTAAACAGTGAGGGAATAAATGCCCATTGTATAATCCAACTCATTTAATGGTATTGGCTTGAGCAGCCTGGGAAACTAAAACAAGGAGATATTGTTAGAGCCCTACCCTTACTCCTTCAGGATTCCTGTTCCAGTCTATGCCTACATCCTACTATGAGCTCCTGCAGCTCTCTGCCTAAAGATCCCCTTTCAGTCTCCACTTGACCAAAAGTGGTGGGTAGTCAATGCTTCCATGAGCAGCTCTCAGTCCAGGGCAGGTGGAGTTAGAGAATAAATATTCCTGCTTTCTCCCCTTTTTGGTGAATAACTCTGTGATGGTTAAGTTCATGGGTCACCTTAGCCAGGTTATGGTGTCCAGTTGTTCAGTCAAGCAAGCATTGGCATGATTGTTACTGTAAGGGTATTTCATGGATTTAAATCATCAGTAGTTGATTGCTGAGGAGATTGCCTTCAATGATGAAAGAAGTCTCATCCAATCAGTTGAAGGCCTTCAAGGGAGAACTGATGATTTCAGCAGTCAGAAGCGAGAATTTCCATCTCTACTTCAGCCAGCCAGCTTTTCCTAGGGAATTCATGGAAACCTTCATTGGAGTTCTCAGCTTGCAGCCTGTCTGTAGAATTCTGATTTGTCCCCACAGTCATGTGAGCCAATTCTTTTAATAAATCTCACAACATTAGTTCTGTTTCCCTGGAGAACCCTGACTAATGCAAACTCCAATTTATCTTCTATAGTATCTCCCAGCAGTCCTCAGTGGAAGAGAGCCTCAGAGTCCCACAGCAGAAACCTGCTTGATAGATTCATTACTTACCTTCTGGAATTCCTTGTCTTACTCCTCCACTTGTCTATGGGTGTTTCCTGAGAATATCTCACAAATAAGCTACTTCACTAAAACTCTTTTCTCAGGATCTTCTTTTGGGGAACAGGACATAGCCCAGTACATAGCCAAGAGCTCCTGGTTCTTTAAGGGAGAGGTGTTTTTCTCTTCTATTTGTAAATTTTATTGTACAGATATATCTCTAATGACTAGAACAACATGTGGTTTAGAGTAGAGATGCCATAAATATTTCTTGAATCAATAAAACTGTGTTATAAAGCTTGCCTTGATTCTACTCTGAGCACAGGCAGTGCCTGAGTTTGCAATCATCTAATTTACAAATAACCTTTTCAAACCAAAAGACATTTTCTACCTGCCTCAAAAGCTAGTCGTGCTGCTATGTAAGTTGTTGTGAAAAATGTGGAGATTTTGTAGAACCAGTACATAAAGAAATTGATAAAAAAGAGAAATTTATTTTTAAAACAGGGATTACAACTATAATGATTTTCAAATAGCTGCACATTAGAATCACCTTATAGTACTTTACAAAATTCTGATTTCTGCACCTAAGTGTCCCTGAATTCTAATTCAGTATATCTAGAATAAGGCCCATAAATATGTATTTTAATTGCTTTCTTGATGATTGTGATAATCAGTTAGGAACCACTTTCTTAGTTAAGGAATGCAACTCTAAGTAATCAAGTATTTATGCAAAAATATGATACGTCAGAATAGAAATATTAACTTCTCAAATATTCCCAGTTGTATTTAAACAAGAGACAAAAACAGCATTTTAAAAAACAATAGCACTTAAAAAGCCTATGGAAGTAATTGCTTCATTATATGAAATATTTATTATCCTTCTATCAAGTTGGAGTCACTTATATTTACTTTGACATAGGAAAGAGAAAGAAGAACTAATAAATATATGTATGAAGGAACACTGTTAACATGCATATGATTTAAGACATTGATTATCCAAACAAATGCAGAAGAGGAAAACCTTCATTAAAATCATTTTTGAAGAGACTAAAAGATGTATTTTTTTAATATCCTAGATTATGGAGAATTCCTATTACCTACTTTCCAAATAAAAATGAAAGGATAAAACAATCATCAAATACACATTTATACATATTACATATGAGCCACATGGTTTTTACACTAGTGAAATTGTTTTTAAAACATATGGTTTTAATACTAGTATAATTGATAATTTACTTGTCTCTTGTTGGTCTGGAATAAGAAAAGGAAGATGAGAGAGTTAACTTTTTCTTCTCTTGAATTCTCCAGTATATTTATCTAAGATACAAAACAAAGGGAAGTGAATTAGAACCATCTGTATTTGGATTCAAATTAATGGTTTTACAGAGGCACAAAGAAGTTACTCCTTTTTGGGTCACCTGCTTGTCACATTTTTAAAAACCCAAAAAGAATCCAAGTAAGGCCCAGGCAGCCCCAGTAATGATACGTGGGTGAGGCTGTGGTTTGAATCCTAATTATAAAAAGATCATCAATAAACTGATTCTAAGGAATTTCTCTAATGAGACATATGGGTAATTCCCTGGTATCAAATTCCAGTTGTTGCCCAGTATAAGAGACTTTTCAGGTCTTTCTAAGACTATATATTCTTATGCAGTAGAGTGTGTATAAAATTATACAAGTTAAAGAAGGATCCTTCTGTCCTATTTATATATATAAATAAAAGTATAGTTTGACAGATCTTTTGAAAAGTCCTGAGGAACTTTCATTCATTTTATATTTTTCATGTAGTGAAGCTTTGCAAGGAGAGCAGATAGCATTGTCACAGATAATAAAGTGAACCAGGAAGTAAAAATGGCCCACTTCCTGTAGAAAATAACACACTTTTGGAAATTTACTCTCATTCCAACAACTGGGATCAGGCAAAATGGAAAGAATACTGGACAGTCCTTAACTTAGCTAACCTGGGTTAGGCTCTCTACTTTTGCTATGAAGTACATGTCTTTAGTTAAGTTACTTATCTATCTTACATTCATTCATTCATTTATTCATCAAATATGTCACAAATATTTCCTAGGTGCTGTTTTAGCTGTTGTATACATAAATGGGGAAGATGCTCTCTAGATTTTAGTCTTTTTTTAAAGTATGCAAATAAAAACACTATAATAGTGTATGTTTACTACCACAATACAGTGCATCATTAGGATTCTTTCAGTAAGGAAAAACAAGTCCAACTCAAAGTGGCTTAAGTAATAAAGAGAATTTATTGTTTCTCATAAATTGTGACAATAAGGCCATGGTTGCATTCAGATGAATAAATATCATTAAAACTCAGTATTTTTTTCCTCTTCACTTCTCAGTTTTGCTTTTTCCTCTGATGCATACAAGCTCAGTTAACATTGCTGTCATCAGCAACAAGTCTGTATACTACGCCATAAAAATATATAGAAAGATTCTTTCTTCTTAACAGTTCTAAAAAACCTCCATAATCTGGTTTGATTTGCTCTATTTCAGTAGTGCATCACACTATGAAGCAATCATTGAGGCCAGAGAGAGATAAAATTCTGATTGCCTAGTCCAGGGTTTCATTTCCACTCTTGAGAGTGGAGAACGACAAATATTATATGATATCACTGATATGAAATAATTAGAATAAACAAAGTCTCAGATTCAGAAACTAGAATACAGGTTACCAGGTGTCAGGGTGGGTAAGAAATGGGAAGGTAAGGCTTAATTGGTGCAGAGATTCTGTTTGAGGTGATGGAAAAGTTTTGGTAATGGATGGTGGTGATGTTAGTACATTATGAATATAATTAACACCAATGAATTATATATTTGAAGGTGATTAAATAGGGAAATTTTAAGTTGTATATATGTTACTAGAATAAAATTTTTTATAAACCATAGGACTGAACAAAACAAAGAGTGAATCCTAATGTAAACTATGGACTACAGGTAGTTACATCAACTATAAGAAAGGTATCGTACTAATGGAAAGTGTTATTAATAGGGAAAACTGTACATGGGTGTGGGTGGGGAAATTCTGTAGAAATACATGATATTTCTGTAAATGAGCAACTTCTCTAATAAGAAATATGTTTTACAAAAACCCCTCTAATATCACAGCAAAGAGGAGCCCAGGGATATATGACTACTAAATGCAATCACATATTCTGGATAGGATCTTGGAATAAAAAAAGGATATTATGTAAAAACTAGGACATTAGTTAATAATAATGTATAGTGTATCAATATTGGTTCATTATTTTTAACAAATGAATCTTTCTAAAGAAGATTTTATAATGGAAACAGTACAAGGAATATAGGTACTTTGTATGATCCTTAAAATTTTCTGTAAATCTTAAATGTTAAAAATTAAAGTTCATTTGAAAACAGTGTCTAAATTAGTCCTCAAAAACTCTTCCAATTAGTATAAAATAAAAATTTTAATCAATTAGAGAATAACTATATTACTGCCAATTGAAGTTCACATTCAATATTTGGCAAGAAATATAGTTATTCATTGATGTTAGTTTTTAAAAGTAGTGTTTTATACTCATTGTGCTAGCTTGAAGAGGTTGGAGTGATTTTTTTGGTTGTTTGTATATTTGTTTTCATTGTGTTATTTATTGATTGTTTGATTACAGTCAGTTGAGCTAAAACCTACATATAGTGTAAGTATAAACCTTGAGTTTACATCTTGATCAATTTTGCATATATATTCACTCATATAACCCAGATCAATATATATTAACAGCCCCTTGGAAATCTCCCTTAGACGCCTTCCAGTCACCCATTGTTGTGACTTTATCACCAGAGAGAAGATTTACCTGCTTTTGAACTTAATCTGTACAGCATAAAATCAGTGAGGGCATAGAAGACCTGAATAACACTAATAACCAAATTGATCTAATCGACATTTGAAGAACATTCCACCAATTAATATTATAATATTCATTCTTTTCAAGGACATCTGAAACATTCATCAAGATAGACCATATTCTACGCGATACAACAACCATTAACATGTTAAAATACTTGATATCACATAAAACATACTTTCTGACCATAATGGAATTAAACTGGAAATGAATAACAAAAAAGATATCTGGAAAATCCTCATATACTTGGAAATTTTTGAAAAACATGCTTAAAATAACACTTGGTTCAAAGAGAAATTACAAGAGAAATTAGAACATATTGTATATTGAATGATAATAAAACTAAATCATATCAAAATTTATGTGATGTAGAAAAAGCAGTGCTTAGAAAGAAATTTATAACATTAAAGGCTTCTATTGGAAGACAGGAGTATAAAAATAATGATTTAAACTTCCACCTTGTGAAACTATAAAAGTAAATTAAATGCTAATAGTTTCCAAAAATTGTGGAAATTGGGTATTCATATGC
This sequence comes from Cabassous unicinctus, assembly GCA_029593785.1. Lineage (NCBI taxonomy): Eukaryota > Metazoa > Chordata > Mammalia > Cingulata > Chlamyphoridae > Cabassous > Cabassous unicinctus. The sequence continues at coordinate 52,738 of JAQZBX010000234.1, forward strand.
AAAAGAATGAACTTGGATTCTGTTGTAGGCAGGATTCTGGCCCCTTGATCTTTTCCCCTGCTATTATACTTGTTAGTATGTTAGGTTATATGGCAAAACATAATTAATGTTGCAGATGGAATTAAGGTTGCTAATCACCTGAAATTAAGATAGGGGGACTATTATGGATTATCTGAGCGGGCCCAGTGTGATCACATGGGTCCTTAATAGTGGAAGATAAAGTCAGAAGAGTCAGAGAGATGGTATAAAGAGTAAGAGGCAGGAACAATTCCAAGCAGGGGAGGGATTCAGCCTGAAGATGCTGGCTTTGAAGATGAAGGGAGGTAGCCATGAGCCAAGAAATGCAGGCAGCCTATAGGCCCTGGAAACAGCCCTCAGCTCACAGCAAGGAAAGGGAGATCTCAGTCCTACAACTACAAGGGACAAAATTCTGCCAAGCACCTGAATGAGCAAGGAAATTGATTCACCCCAAATCTTTCAGAAGGAAATGCAACACATTGAGTATAATCCAGTGAGAGCCATATTGGTCTTCTGGCCTACAGAATTATAAATTAATAAATTTGAATTGAATTATGCCTCTAAATTTCTGATAATTCTTATGGCAGCAATGGAAAACTAATACAACCCAAACAAAACACCATAGAAAATATTAACTCAAAAATATCATAGAGTTAATTAAAAATAAAAAAAACAACTATAACATTTCTAGAAGAAACTATGGAAGAAAAATCTTTTTGACCATGAGTTAGGGAAGAATTTCTTAAATAAAACAATAAAAGTATGTTCCATTACAGAAAATATTCATATATTATAAGTCATCAAAATGAATAATTTTTGCTCTTTGAAAGACACTGTTAGAAAGTAAAAATCCAAGCCACTGTGACAGAAGAGTTTTGTGAATTTCAGAAAAGATCACGTTCTTAAACTAATCCATTTCTGTGGGTGTGAGACCATTAATTTGCGTTAGATTCAGTTAATCTTTTCAGCAATCACTTGATTTGATTGCTTTAGTGCCTTTGACTGGACTATGTTGGTGAGGCATGGCCCAGGTTGCGTCTCTGCCTTCTTGCTGGTCTTATATAAACTGATAACTGGAAGCAGAAAGACACAGAGAAAGCCACCATTTTTACACTGCCACAGGAAAGAGGACTCCAGAATCAGCTACAGCAGAGAAATAGACCTAGAGACACCCTGAGAGGCTGAGAGAGAGTCTGGAAGCTGGAATCAGTGGAGCATAGAGGCACGGAAAGAGGCCCCTGAGAGGGTAGGGCCATGGAGTGGCTCAAAGCTTAAAAGATGAGTCCTGCCATGTACTTGATTGCCCACAGCTGAGCTTGAGGAGAAATTGGCCAGGAGGAGAAGGCAGAGACCCAGACAGAGAGTCGCCATCTTGCCTTGCCCCGTGGCAGGACTCCAGGATCTGCCAGCAGCCAACCTTTGGTGAAACAGCATCTCTGATGATGCATTGATTTGGACATTTCCACAGCCCTCAGAACTGTAAGTTTTACCATAATAAATCCCTAGTATAAAAGCTAATCAATTTCTGGTAATTTTTGCACTGGCAAACTAGAACAGGCACATACTTTGAAGAAAATATTTCAAATCATACCTGATAAAATATTTTCCAGATTATACAAAGAACTCTCAAAACTCAATAAGAAACAATGCAATAAACCAAGGCAAAATGAACAGAAACATTATGAAAGGAAATATATGAATGGCATATAAGCACATGAAAAGGTGTTCATAATTTGCGTTTCTCATTCGCAAATTAAAACCACAATGTGCTGCAACTGTTTCTATTAGAATGGTCAAATATATATTTTGAAAATCTCTGTACATATTTTGTTGGATTTATATCTAAGTATTTTAGTTTTATGTTAATGCTACTGTAAATGGTATTTTTATATTTCAAAGCCCAATGGGTCACTGCTGATTTATAGGAAAGAAATTGAGTTTTTATATTATTCTTGCATCTTGCAACCTTACTGTACTAACTTATTATTTCTAGGAGTTTTCTTGTTGTTGCTCATTCTTTGGAATTTTCTACATGAATAATCATGTCATCTGTGAATAAAAACAGTTTTATTTCTTCCTCATTTTGTGTTATGGCTCTAGTTAAGTTTCCAGCACAATGTTGATTAGAAGCTGTGAGAGAGGACATCCTTGCCTTGTTTCTGAACTTAGGAAAGCATGTCATTTCTCATTCTCTGAAACTGACTTTTTATATCATCTGAAAATTACCCTCTGACATTCAAACACATTGATTTTAGTGTCTTTTATCATGATCTTTTCTAGTAATTGCATGTCCCACAAAATATTCCCAATCTACTACATAATAGCTTTGCTTCGTTAGACAATACTGCTTGTTTTTCATTGTCATTGTACATTTAATTCTTTGAGCTTATAAAGAAAGAACTTGTGATTTATTATAATTAAGAATTGAACACAAGTAAACTAACCACCCACCAAAGAAAGAATTTCTTATTTTGCAATGCCCAAAAGACAATAAACTTGCCTCTCGTTCTAGAGAATGAGAGCTAATTTTTCTTAAGGTAACAGATTTAAATGATAGAGATTCTAATTATTAAAATTTTTTCATTGATTTTAAAACTTGTTCTTTTCAGTTGTTGTTGAGTGGTTATATGTTTTTCTTTTAGTTTTTCACAGTGCAGTTTGCTTCCCATCATTTATATATATAAAAATATATATGAAAAATATATATGGAAATATGACATGTAGTACATTTAAACTGAACTAATATTTTACAACATTATGTAAGGGATGCTGCTTACCAGGTTTGCCTATCCTATGCACCTGCTATTTACTGCTAAGAAAGGGCTTCTCATGTCAGTTTTATTACATTTCAGCTCTTCGCTTTATACTTGTATTCATTCCGTTACATGTGTGTTCTGCCTGTGCTTTGGGGTTATCATCCTTCTGTTTTGTGGCATACATAATTTTCAGATTGTTTAAGAGCTAAATAGATATACCATTGTGAAGGCACATCCATACTCTTAGAGCTCCTATAGAACAGTATCAAATATCTTTCTTGATTGCAGCTTAATTATTTTATTTTTAGGTCACTAAAACTACAATAATCACATACCTCCACATAATCTGAAAAGTGAAACTTTGGTCTTTTCTTCTTAAATCTAGATACCTTCATAGGCTTTACATGCCATTATTACTAGGCCTTTCAATATTTTCACCTACTTCTGGATCACATATTTATATAATTATCAATGTAGTTTTCAAGCCCAGTTTATCTTGATATGACTTACATATATCTCTTATAATCTCTCATTTCAACTGCAAAAACTTCATATGAGAATTTCCAACAATTGACTCTCCCCTACTTTCTTTTATGCTCCTCTCCACCATCCCCATTTTCCTCTAACAGTGCTGCCAAATTTATTTTTAAAATAAATGTGAGTCCATTTTATACTCCTGTATAAAAACATTGTTGGCTCCACACTTGAATAAAATTCAAGTCTGGATGGAATATAAGATCTTTCTATCTGGCCCCAAATTTCTTCTGTGTCCACCTTTAAGCATCTCTCCTTCCCTTATCTCCAGTATCATTGAAAACTTTTTCTGGTTTCCATAATACAATATGGCTTTTGAAATGATCCACTTACTAGAAAGCAAACAAGCAAACAAAGCACTTACTGAAATAACCCACTACTTATCTTTTTGGGAAATTCATACCCATCATTCAAGACACAAATCAAATATTACCTTACTATACAAACCCATTATGACTCCTCCATGGAAATTTAACTGCTGCTTCCTCTGTGCTTCCACAATATTCTCACCTTCTATTTATCAGATTTATTGTATCATATCTCAATTAGATGTGTTTATATCTCTTTTCCCTCATTCATCATATGCACTTCCAAGGCAAAGACCATGCTTTATTTATATATTAAGTCCTCACTGAGGGTTGAATGAATAAATAATATTTTCCAACTAGTTTAAAATACAGCCAAACTTCTTTGTACCTCATAATAGAGATTTACACGGCACATGCCTTTCCAATCATATCATTTCGTAGCTTTCCTCCTATAGTGAGTTTATAAATCTGACTCCTAATTTATCATAAATCTTCATGAGCATATTTCCCTTTGCCAATAATTAAATAAAAACATAAAAATCTCTATTAGAGCAGCACTTTACATCCTCTGTGGGTGGCTTAGTGGAAAGGCTTTAATGTTGGAAGATTTTTTTGAAGTACCTGCTTAAGCAAGTCCAAAATTTATTTTTCCTAATACATAAATATTTGTATAGATAGTTTCATAATAGTATTTAAGAGAAACACATGATAAACAAAGTTGTCAAAATATCTATTTCTATAGCACAGCATCCAAAAATTAAAATTTGATCTTAAAATAATACTTGTATCTTGGGGAAAAAAAACTCAGTTTGCATTTGAATTGTAAAGAACTGGACAGAATATAAAATAAAGTTTTAATGAAGAAATTTGGGAATGTGTGTCACTACATTAAAGCATAAAAACTAATAGAGTTTATGAACAATAAAAAGTGGAGATGTATCATTGACTACTAAGCAAAGAGCTTAGTGATTCCATGAATGCATTGCTTCGGTTCTCAATCTTCTAAGAAATAGCCATATAAATACTGGAATTTATTATTCTCCATGGCTAACTTTCTTGTTTCTGAGCACTTTTTTTTCTTTCTGCTGACACAGTCCTGTTTATTAGGCACTAAGTTACAATTTTGCAAAACTAGAATTTTATTAGTTCAATTTGGCGAAGCTGGAATTATCTATGACAGATAATTCATTTGGGGCATACAATTGCATTCTCTAGCATTTGTGAAATCCAAAGTTATGGAAAATGCATGCATCTTTCTGATCAGTAGAAAGCTAAGTGAACTCCTGAAAGGAGCCTTAAACATTTATGACTCAGTTCAAGGCAGTGGTTTCTAGACTTTTGTATTCCATGAATTACTTAGACATTTCACAGGATCAACTGAAAAACAGGTGAAGGAGTCTGACAAATGGAGATACAAATAGTCACTTTCATTTTGATAAACCGGATAACACTGGAGAATGTGGCTTTACGTTTGTTCACTCGATTGGTTTGAAAACCCTTTATCCTTAACTTAGAGAGACTGACCCGTTCGACCAGGGGCAGTATTAGCCACAGGCTTTGAGAACCATAGCCCTTTGAGAACTTGTACTTACAAAATTACAGCAAGGAGGAATTATGTGTAGTGTGTGTTTCTTGAGAATAAGTGGTTCCACAAAGACAGAGCTAAAGATATATTACCAGTTCCTTCTCGCAATCTCAAAACGAAATCACCTTTTCCTGTGATCAAGTGAAGAGGTAGAGAGAGGTCAGAGGGGCTGCTCTAAGGAAGTTCTTTCTACATGGAAGCCAGAGGAGTGAAAGACTGATTCTGCAGGCTAGCCTTTACTTTTTGTGTTCCGATATAAAGATCCTGGAAAGAACCCAACAATCTACTATTAACACTGCCTCATGATGATTGTGGGAGGGGACCTTATTTTGATCCCAACGTTGCTCTGAGTCCTCTCCAGATTCTGTATACCTGTCCCTTTCTAGACTTGGTCATAGATGTCATGCTGTCATCTGCCGCTCACATCTGAGTCACTCTCATCCCACTCTCTGGCTTTCCCTGGGGCTATAGATCTTAAATTTAATCCAGTACCTCTCAAACCACCCATGATGAAGGATGAGATTTTTTTTTTTTTCATCTCCATTTATGGCAGATGATTCGTTTTATGAAATGCACCTAAAATGTATTACCAGAAAAAAAATGATCATGGTTGTCATGATCTATTTCAATTTGCTCTAAAAGTTTCTAAACTCTTACTCTCAATTTCTTTCCTTTCTGGTTTTGTGCTCCAGTTTTAATCTCAGACCTGATTTTAAGTACCACAGGCCTAAGCCACGCATCTTTACCTAGCATTTGGCTGGGTTTGCTCACTTACAGCCTCTGCCATGATGGCACTTTGCTCATTGCCATAGTACCATGACAGTTATCCTGCCATAATGGCACATTGCTCATTGCCATAGCAGTCCTATGGCACATTGCTCATTGCCAGAGCAGTCCCATGGCAGGTATACTTCTCTGACACAGCCACTTCCTGAGAACCCATGGAAGTGACTGTATTTCATCTGCACAGAAGCTGAGGCGAATCAAGCAGCTCTTCTCTCCCTTTCTCTCCCTGTATTTTGAAACCTTCTTCAAATATTCCTAAAGACTGCCATAGCTGAATACAATGCTTCTTCAAAGGACCTTGAATTTTTCCCACTCCGTGACTAGATAGGCAAGGAATTAACCCCATTGCTCCAGAATTTCCCCAAATTTAATAAGATTATTTCTACTCCTTCTGCATCAGGAATTTCAGACTGTTGGATACTTTAATTCTTTGTCTTCCCTGATCCATTATTTTTTTCTGATTTCTTCTTTGTCAAACCTTGATGGATTTCTTCTTCTCTTCCGACATGAAGTCGATCTTCTCTGCCTCATAGTTTCCTTCTTTTCTGTCGTTTGCAGGGCACATCCTCATATTCCCTGTGGCATCAAGCGTTAGGGAAAAATATTATGGAAGTCATGGTGCTAAGGAAACACAAATCAAATGAAACTTAAGAAAATTGCAGTATGAATTGCTCCATTAAATTAAATCTGTAGAGATGGCAACATTCATATTAAAAATATAATAAAAATCAAGAGTGCCTTGGAGTTTCTTTACGCAAAAATCAAGCAATGCAAATGCATTTTAAAAATATTTTCTACCTTTTTCTACTACCTGTCAGCTACGTCAGCAGGGAGAAGGAAGAAAGCAGGAAAAGACAGAAGGAAAATCTGTCGACTCAGAGATACCAAGAAGGAAAGTGGAGCTGGAGAGATAAATGGAAGTCCCAGGAAATGGTGGCAAAAAGGGAAGGGATGAAGAGGGTGGTGTATAGAGCTTTTAATTTTTGGAGGAGAGAACATTGTTCTGTTATATGAGCCACAGATATTTGCTTCCCAGGTTGTCATTTGTCTTTTGATTTTGCTTATGGTGTTTTGTTGCACTCAAAAGGTGTGTGTGTGTGTGTGTGTGTGTTAATGAGGTAAAACTCAGACAAAATTTCTGTTTGGGAAATTTAGATTTTGAGTCAGTTAAAAAAGTCTTCTCCACTCTCAGATTATAAAGTAATGTGTCCATGTTGCTTTGGTGCTAATACTTTAATTAGCTCATGTTTTTAATTTCATATTTCAATGTATGATCCATTTATAATTTATTCTGGGGTATCTGCTAACTTACTGATCTGGATCACTCAGATTCCAGTCAGAGGAAAAAAAAGAAAAAAATCACTCAGCTTTATGTTATTTAAAAATTAATGTAGAAAATTAATTTTCTACAACTATAAACTATATAGTTCCTATATGTTCCTATAACAATAAAAGGAACATTGAGGTTACAGATAAGTATTTCAGGAAGCAGCTACTAATCATAAGCCTACAATACAAAGAGAACAGTTTGGGTGTGTTATCAGACAAACAGGGGTTCTTAACCTTTTTGTTCCATGGACCACTTTGCCAGTCAGGTTAAATTAATACTACTGTAATTTATTTATTGCATAGTTCATAAGTGAAGGAAATGCTAGATATAGCAGTTTGGAATTATTTATGAATTCCAAAAATAGATACTGGATTATGTTGTAAACTGGTCTCTTCCTCTGGGCATGATTAAATTATGATTGGGACTTTGATTGGGCCATGTCAGTAGGCATTGAGTCCCAGCCTACTGAGACTGGGTGGGGACTGACAGATAAAAGACATGGCAAAGGACAGAGTTGGACTTCTGATGCTGAGTTTTAATGCTGGAGCCCGGGGAAGTAAGCACACGGAGGAGCTTGGTCGCGAGGAAGGAGAGAAGGCCCTGGGAAAAGAGATGAGCCATTTGTCTGATAGTCTACAGCTGGCCTTGTGGAAATAAGCAAGCCTGAGCTTGGAGAGAAGCAAGCCCTGGGAAGAAAGAAACCCAGGAAGCCTGAACTCTTGGCAGATGTCAGCAGCCATCTTGCTCCAACACGTGGCAACAAACTTTGTTGAGGGAAGTAACTTACACTTTGTGGCCTGGTAACTATAAGCCTCTACCCCAAATAAATACCCTTTTGTAAGTGCCAACAGATTTCTGGTATTTTGCATCAGCACTCCTTTGGCTAATATACTAGATTTCAGTTAGAAGTCAGAGAAAATAAAGATAATAAGTTGATTTCCTTCAATTCAAACTCACGGACCCCCTGAAATCTTTCCACAGACCCCTTGGGAGTCCATGGACCCCTGGTTAAGAACCCCTGTCCTGGGAATTGGAGGACAGGCTCTGTACATTTGGAATTCAGACCAGCTGTGGCTGCTATCCCTGAGAGAGCTCCATGAAGCTGCCTCTGAGAATGTGAAAAGAAGTGGGAGGCTGGTCCCAGTTGCCAGTGAAACAGCGATGCTAACAAGAATAGCAAGAAAAACAAAAGGGAAAGGGAGTCCCTTTTCCCTTTCTCCTGCCTGCCAGTCTCTGTCTAGTATCCTCAACTGATATGACCTAATATGAAGTCAGTAATGATGAATAAATGTTGTTTAATGTCCCAGGTCCAGCATTTCAGAGCAGTGGGTACAAGAGTGAAGCTGAAGCCAAGAGAAAATTGGAGCATAGGCTCCAGCTCTCTTTGGTCAAGAGGTCTACCAGGCCAATTTACTGAGAAGACCATCTCTGTCTTTACACTTTTTTGAAATGCTACCTTCATCACATACTAAATTCTTATGAATATTTAATTATATTTCTGAACTATTTATATTGTTCCACTAGACATTTTTAATGTGTCACTATCAAACTGTTTTGATTGTTGAGACTATATACGGATCAAAATATCTGTACTTATTAGCATTCTCTACTTATTCTACATATTCCATATATTAAATCACCTATTAAACATTTCAACCTAGATGTCTCACAAAGACCCTCAATCTTTAGATGTTCAAAGGTAAATCTAATAAAATGTTATCATCTTTAACTCAACCCCTTTTAATCCTTCATTATCTTAGTGAAAGATACAACCTTCTTTAGTGGACCAAAGTATAAAAGTGGGATCATCCTACCCACCTTCTCCATTATTCCCAGTTAGGATCAATCATGTTCCATATCCTGTAGATCTACCTCTTAAATACCTTCTAAATACCTTCCCTACGCCACTGCTGTTCATGTACTGCATGAACTACAATAATTTTCTATCTGACCTTCATACCACTCCTATTGCTTTCTCAAAATCAGTTTTCTACAAAGTCAACAGACTGACCATTAGAAACTGGAAATCTGATAATGCCTGCTTTGCTTACTACATCAGTGCCCTACAACTACCTTCAGGATTAGGTTTTTATACCCTTGGTATAATTTATAGTTTTTCATTGTCTGGTCCCTGATCACATTTGTTCACTAATTACTCATCATTTACCATACATGTCCATGATTCCCCTGAACTTATTTTCTTCTTCCACTTATGATTTTCTTGTTTATGGTGTCATTTTTGTATCTCTGATCTCAAACAAGTTAATGCCATCTTGTCTTTAAGACTAGGTTGAATTGACACAACCATTTATGTATATACACAGTTTCCATCACTGTACTGAGCAAAGGAAAAATATTTTTTGATAAAATGGTAAGGAATTTAGGACTGTGTAGGACAAGAGCTAGAGTAACTGATAGGTTAAAAATTTGTCTCCTAGCTTATTCCTATTGCCTGAAATTTATATTGTGATTATGTTTAATTTGACTTATCATGGTTTTACCAAGAATGCAATTCAAATGATTCCAGTCAACAACATCCTGCATAAAATTTCCAGGAACTTCAGTGGACAATGAAGAAGCTACGTTTTAAAAGGTACTGTTTGGGGATAATAATAGACACTTCAGGTGTCAGTGGCCAAAGGGGGAGGAGTACAGGTATTTTCAGCCCTCTTCAAAACAAATATAGGCAACTATTTATTTCACTTACGGATTAACATGTTTATGGAAACTGGACACAGCTAAATGCAGACATTCATTCATATTATAAATGTAAATGAAAGTCTCAGGACAAGTAAGGACTCTTCCTTCAGTGTTGCCCTTTGCATAATCAGGTAACATTTGCCATGGGTATAATCAATGATGCTTTTACTGCCTGTAATGGGTTAACTTGTGCCCTGTAAAAATTCATGTTCACCCAGATTCTCAGGAATTGACCTTATATAGAAATAGGATATTTGCAGACATGATAAGATAAGAATCCTGAGATTTAGGTAGTGCCTAAATTTAATTCCTGGTGTCCTCATAAGAAGAGGAGAAGACAGAGAAAAACACAGGGAAAAGATCATGTGAAGATGGCAGAAGAGATTGGAGTTACGCTACCACAATCCAAGGAATTCCTGGGGTTACCAGAAGCTGGAAAAGACAAGGAATGACTCTTCCCTAGAGACTCCAGAGTGAGTAAGGCTCTACTGGCATCTTAATTTTGGACTTTCAGCCTCTAGAAGGATGAGAAAATACATTTATATTGTTTAAAGCCACGTAGTTCATGGTACTTTGCTATGAGAACCCTAGAAAACTAAATCACTGCGCAGAACAGAAAAGTTGTGGTCCTGAATATCATATGTCCATTTACTTGGTATGATTAACTTGAGAAAATCAATCTGAAAATAAAAGGGCATAAGTCTGCATTTATAGGATATTGTTAAAGGACAACTACTATTTGTAAGAGAATCTTAAAATTTTTCCATAAGGCTCATCGATGAATGGTATATTTTATCCCAGCTGAGTAGAGCCAAGAGGATCAATTAGATAACTAATCGGATCAATGTGAATAGTCAACCCAATAAAGTTTGGCCAAATATAAAAAGAAAATTAGAATACTTAAATCAAATACTCCTCAAATTAAATGTTATTTTCATGCTCCCTCATCTTGAGTAATGAGTTGACAGTTACGAATAATAATTGATTATATGTACAAATAAATGTGTATATCCTGTTGTAAGCTATATGATATGTATACATATATAATATGCAGAATTTAACACTCATTCTGATGGGCACAGACCAGTTAGAATGAATGGACATTGATCACTGCACTGGGGGAGGATAGTAAAGTAACCAAACTGAAAAGATGTTACTTTATTGAATGATGGATCCTGGGAACATTGAGGGACAAGCAGAGAGCCACATAAAGATTGGTGCAGTAGTATGGAAATATTTTAATATTTTAAAAATAAGTACAACCAACCTGATTATGGGCTAAATGTGTAGAACTAAACCACAAATAATTTCCGTTGAGAATATCATGAATAAGGATGAAAAAACTTCCCATATATTAATATAGTGAGTTGTATTTTATATTTTTAAACTTCCTACAGCTTATTTTTTAAATTATTTTTTATTTAAATGTTTTAATTAGAGAAGTTGTAGGTTTACAGAAAAATCATGTAAAAAATACAGTGGTCCCATATATCCCGCTCCCGTTATTAACATTTTGCATTAGTATGGAACCTTTGTTACACATGACGAAAGAATATTATATTTATACTATTAACTGTAGTGCATAATTTACATTAAGGGGGTATTTTTTCCAACCCTATTATCAGCACCTTTCTTTAGTGTGGTATAGTTGTTTTAATTCATGAAAGAACATTTTTATAATTGTACTACTAACATCATTTAAAATAGAGTTCACTATGTTTTACAGTCCCATGTTTTATCTTTTAATTTTTATTCTAGTAACATATATTCAACCTAAAATTTCCCCTTTTAGCCACATTCACATATATAATTCAGTGCTGTTAATTACGTGCCTAAGTTGTGCTACTATCAATACCCTCCATTTCCTAAACTTTACAATCAACCCAAATAGAAATTCCGTACAAATTAAGCTTTAAAAATCCCATTCCCTATTCCCAACTAAGCATCTGGTAACCTATATTCTAGATTCTGATTCTATGAATTTGCTTATTCTAATTATTTCATATCAGTAAGATCATACAATATCTATTTCTTTTGTGTCTGGCTTATTTCACTAATCATAATGTCTTTAAGAGTCATTCATGTCACATGAACCAGAACTTCACGGCTTTTTTTTATTTTAAGATTTATTTTATTTTTTTCTTTTCTTTTCTTTTTATTTATTTATCTCCCCCTTGCTGCTTGTGCTCGCTGTGTACATTGGCTGTGCATTTTTCTGTGTCTACTTGTCTCCCTTTGTTGCATCATCTTGCTGCGCCTGCGATACCACGCAGGCCATCAGCTCACCGCGCCGCGGGGGCCAGCTTGCCTTTGCCAGTAGGCCCTGGGAATCGAAACTGGGGACTCCCGTATGGTAAAAGGGAACCCAACCATTTGAGCCACATCTGCTTCCCTTCATTGCTTTTTAATGCTGAAAATATTCCATTGTACATATATACCACATCCATCAGTTAATGGACACTTGGGTTGCTTCTGTCTTTTGGCAATTATGAATAATGCTGCTACGAACATCAGTGTGAAAATATCTATTTGAGTTCCTGCTATCAATTCTTTTAGGTATATACTAGTAAAAGGATTGCTGGGTTATACGGTAATTCTGTACTTACCTTTCTGAGGAACTGCCGAGTTGTCTTCCACAGTGACTGCCCCAATTTACATGAAGCAAATGAATGAGTGTTCCTATTTCTCCACATCATCTCCAATATTTATACTTTTTAGTTTTTCCAATAGTATCCGTTCTAGTGTGTGTGAAATAATATCTCATTGTGGTATTGACTTGCATTTCTCTAAATAGATAATGAGGTTGAGCATCTTTACAAGTGCTTTTTAGCCATTTGTATAACCTCTTTGGAGAAATGTCTATTCAATTCTTTTGTCCATTTGTTAATTGGCTCGTTTGTCTTTTTATTGTTGCAGTGTAGGATTCCTTTATATATTCTGCATATTAAACTCTTATCAATATGTGATTTCCAATTGTTTTTTTCCCATTGAATAGGATGTTTCTGATAAAGTCCTTTAGTGTGCAAAAGCTTTCAATTTTGATGAAGTCTCATTTATCTATTTTTTTCTTTTTTTGCTTGTACTTTGGGTGTAAAGTCTAAGAAACCATTTCCTAACACAAGATCCTGAGGATGCTTCTCTACATTTCCTTCTAGGGGTTTTGTAGCCCAGGTATTTAGATATTTGATCCATTTTGAGTTTATTTTTGGGTATGACATGAGATAGGAGGCTTCTTTCATTCTTTTGCATATGGACATCCAGTTCTCCCAGAACTATTTGTTGAAGAGACTATTCTTTCCCAATTGAGTAGCCTTGGCATCCTTTTCAAAAATCAGTTGATCTATTTCTGAACTCTCAATTTGATTCCATTGGACTATATGCCTATCCTTGTGCCAGTACAATGCTGTTTCGACCAATGTAGCTTTGTAATAAGCTTTAAATTCAGGAAGTGTGAGTCCTCCAATATCACTCTTCTTTTTAAAAGGTTTTTGGCTATTCAGGGCCCTTTACCCTTTCAAATAAATTTGATAATTGGATTATACATGACTGCAAAGAAGGTTGTTGTAATTTTGATTTGGATTGCATTGAATCTGTAAATTATTTTGGGTAGAATTGACATTTTAATAATATTTAGTCTTCCAATCCAGGAGCACGGAACATCCTTCCACTTATTTAGATATTCTTTGATTTCTTATAGCAAATTCTTATAGTTTTCTACCTTTAAGTCTTTTACATCCTTGGTTAAATGTATGCCTAGATATTTTATTCTTTTAGTTGCTGTTATAAGTGGATTTTTTTCTTGATTTCCTCCATAGATTGCTCATTACTGGTGTATAGTAAGTAGCACTATGTATTTTTGTATGTTAATATTGTACACCACCACATGGCTGACTTTGATTATAGATTCTCATAGCTTTGTTGCAGATTTTTGGGTCCTTCTGTATTTAGGGTCATGTCATATGTAAAGAGTGAAAGTTTTACCTATTTCTTTCCAATTTGGATACATTTTCTTTCTTTTTCTTGCCTAATTGTTCTGGTTAGAACTTCCAACACAATGTTGAATAACAGTAGTGGCAGTGGGTATACATACTTGTCTGGTTCCAGATCTTAGAGGGAAAGCTCCTAGTCCTTCTAGTCCTAGTTTTTCGAAGTGTTTTTTAATCAAGAAAGGATGCTAGATTTTGTCAAATGCACTTTCTGTGTCAATTGAGATGATCATGTTTGTCTTCCCTTAATTTTGTTAATGTGATATATTAAACTGATATACTTATGTTGAGCCACACTTGATAATTTCTTTAATGTGCTGTTGGATTCGATTTGCTAGTTTTTTGAGAATGTTTGCATCTATATTAATAAGAGAAACTTGTCTGTAATTTTCTTTTCTTGTAGTATCTTTATCTGGTTTTGATAATAGGGTGATGTTAGTCTCATAGAATGAGTTAGGTAGTGTTCCCTCCTGTTCAATTTTTTGAAGAGTTTGACAGGATTGGTATTCTTTCTTTTTGGAATGATTGGTAGAATTCACCTGTGAAGCCATCTAGTCCTGGACCTTTCTTTGTTGGGAGGTTTTTGATGACAGATTCAATCTCATTACTTGTAATTGGTCTGTTGAAATCTTCTATTTCTCCTAGATTCCTTGTAGATTCATGTGTTTTTAGGAATTTGTCCATTTCAATTAGTTTGTCTAATTTACCTCTTATGATCCTTTTTGATTTCTGTGGGTTCAGTAGTAATGTTGCCTGTAGTAGTCAGGGTTCTCTATGGAAACAGAACCAAAAGGAAATATCTGTAAATATTATGCATTTTTATAAGAGTGTCTCACGTGATCATGGAGATGCATAAGTCCAAATTCTGTAAGGCAGGCTGCAAGCCAGGAACTCCAAAGAAGGTCCTCCATGAATTCCCCAGGAGGAGTTGGCTGGCTGAAGTAGAAATGAAAATTCTATCACTTCTGACTGCTGAAACATCACTTCTAAGATCTTCAACTGATTGGATGAGATGTCTCTCATTGCTGAAGGCAATCTCCTCAGTTGATTATAGATATAAGAAGTCATAGATGATATCAACTTGCTAGTGATTTAAGTCTAGGAAATGTCCTGACAGTAACAATTAGGCCAGTGCTTGCTTCACTAAACAACTGGGCAGTATTACCTGGTCAAGTTGGCAAATGAACCTCTCCTTTCTGATTATATTTATTTGCATCTTCTCTCTTTTTCTCTTTGTCAGTGTAGCTCAGGGTTTTTCAATTTTATTGATCTTTTCATAAAACAAAGTTTTTGTTTAATTAATGCTCTCTGTATTTTAATTTTCAATTTCATTTATTTCTACTCTAATCTCTGTTATTATTTTCCTTCTGCTTGCTTTGGGTTTATAATCTTGTTTCTTTTTAGTTTCTCCAGGTGTGTGGTTAGGTCTTTTATCACTTTCTTCTATTTTAATGTAAGCATTTATTGCTATAAATTTCCCTCTCAGCACTGCCTTTGCTGCATCCCATATGTTTTGATGTGTTGTGTTCTTGTTTTCATTCATATCTACTGATTTTTCTTGAAATTCTTCTTTGACCCACTGATTATTTAAGAGTGTGTTATTTAACTTTCATATATTTGTGGATTGTCCAGTTCTCTGCCTGTTATTGATTTCAGCTTCATTCCATTATGGTCATAGAAGATGCTTCTTATAATTTTAATTTTAATCTCTTTAAATTTATTGAGGCTTAAGTAACCCAGCATGTAGTCTATCCTGGAGAATGATCCATGTACACTTGAGAAGAATGTATATCCTCTTTTTGGAAGCAATGTTCTATATATGTCTGTTATGTATAGTTCATTGATCATACTATTCAAGTTCTCCCTTTCCTTATTGATCTTCTGTCTAGTTGAGATATCTATTGATGTGTGTGGTGTGTTGAACTCTCCAACTATTATCATAGAGATGTCTATTTATCCCTTCAGTTTTGCCAGTTTTTGCATCATGTATTTTGGGGCATGATGGTAATATGCATAAATATTTATGATTGTTTTTTCATTTTGGTGGATTGCTACTTTTATTAATTTATAGTTGTTTTTGTCTCTCACAACAGCTTTTGACTTAGAGTCTATTTTGTCCAATATTAGTATAGCTACCCCAGGTCCTTTTTGGTTCCTATTTGCATGGAATACTTCTCCATCCTTTTGCTTTCAATCTATTTATGTCTTTGCTTCTAAGGTAAGTCTCTTGTAAACAAGATATAGTTGGACCAGGCTTTTTAATCCATTCTGTCAATCTATTTCTTTTGTTTTCAGACTTTAATTTTTTAATTTTCAGTGTTATTACTGTAAAAGTAGTACTTACTTCAGCCATTCTGTCCTTTGGTATTTATATGTCATATCATTTTTTGTCTCTCTTTTCCTATATTACAACTTCATTTTCTATATAGTTGATCTTTTGTGATATGTCTGACTGAATCTTTCACATTTTTCTTTCTGTATATTTTAAAAAATACTTTCTTTGTGTTTACCCTGTGGTGTGTATTACATAGTCTACATCTATAACCTACTAAATTGAAAAGATACCATCTTATATTCAATAGCATGCATGTTATCTGCCCCCATATCCCACTTTTTCCTCTCTTTATGTTTATTTTTGTCCCACATTACCAATGTGTCCATTTTCAGGGAATATGCCTTTTCTTGTTCAATTGTATTCAGACTCTTACAGTAAATAAAGAGTAGAATTGTGTATTGAGTATATAAAACTATTAGATTTTGCATTCACCCTTTTAGTTACATTTACTGAAAACTATTTCTTCACACTACTCAAAGCTTCTCTCTCTTGTCTTTTCCTTTCAACCTGCAAAACTCCCTTTAGTAATTCCTGTAGGACAGGTCTTTGGTACCAGGGGTGGGGTGTGGCATGATTGCAAATACCAAAAGTTGGGGAAATGGTTCTTTAAATGGGTAAGAAGTAGATGTTGGAAGAATTGCAAGACACTTGATAGAAAAAACCTATATTTATTTGAAAAGATTGTTGGTAGGAATATGGATTCTAAGGGTATTTCTGATGAGGCCTTACACAGAACTGATGAATTTGTCATTGCAAACTGGAAAAAAGGTGTACCTTATTTTAAAGTGACCAAGACTGGCAGATGTCACCATTGTACCCTGCCACATGAGCTGAATCTAGGACCACCAGCAGCCAGGTGCTGCTCAGGGAGGAAAGCATCACCTGATGAAGCCTCGATTTAGAAATTTTCACAGACTCATAACTGTAAGCTTATAAGTTAATAAATCCACATTTTAAAAAGCCATCTCATTTCTGGTATATTGCATTGGCAGCCTTTAGCAAACTAAATCAACAGCTTATATTCTGCGCTGGATCTCTGTAGACTTGGGTCCCTGTGCCTGGATATGAGGGGTCTTCTAACTAGCTGCTGTGAGGGGCTCTATAGTTTGCATCCAAAGTAGGAGGAACCCAAGCTGTGCTGGGACCAAGCGAGAATGAGGAGTCCAGACTGTTGGGTCCAGGATAGAAATTTCCTACCTGATTTTGGAGATTACTTTTCCTTTTCTTTGATTCAGGCTGTGTGGGGTCCTTCTCCAGTCTCTATCATCCTCCAGAGTTCTAATCTAGTGGAATTTGTCCTTTTATTTGTTGATCCTGAGGGAGATTTTTCTAGGGGATGCCTTACGTTGCCTGTTGATGATGTCACACTATGCTGTATATTTTATTGCATTCATATTAAAGTTACTTGCTAAGTAACAAAATAGGGCTTATGATCCTTGTGGTAGAGATGGAGAACTAAGGCTCAGGGAGGTGAAATGATTTGCTTGAAGTAACAAGCTTTGACTTAATGTTTTAAAAAATGACTACAATTATAGGCAGCAGCCATCCTGCATGTATATTATGGGAGTCTGTTAACCATTCCTTGGTTAATTCAGCTAAACTTCAAAGATGGCCTCATTTAGTAAAATTACCATTGGACTAGAAATCAGAAAATCAGAACTCTGGCCCTCATTGATGTCATACATTATCTGTTTTACTGAGATTAAATCTTTTCACCTCTTTGAAACTTAATACCATGTTTGTACTAGGGCGATTTTAATAGATATTTGTCACTTTGGATGCCTTCCAATTTGTGGTAAGCCCAAGACAGGTGGAAGGTGGAGTTTTATCTCCTTCTGTAAAAGCCAACTGAGGAGGATGACAACTCTCCCAATCCCTGGCACTTAGAGTGCAGGGCCAATCAGACGGTCCTTCTAAAAGTTTAATTTTGAGAACTTGACACAAAGCCATAGGGTTCTGTAAAAGTTTATTTTTAGTGACTGTACAGCACAACTGTGAACCCGGTGACATGGTGATTGGTGCCCAGGTGCAGCAGTGTTTAGAACCATAAACCAGATAACAAATATTCAGGTTTGAAAGCTGTGGACAATACTGTGGCAGCATCCTAAGGTGAATGTTCAAATGGTAAGACTAGGCTTCCCCTAGTTTCACTAGAATAATTTCTCATTGATTTCATGATCTACTTGATAGCATTTCACCCAACTATTTCCCTCTTAAGTTAAACAGAGGTACTCTTTATTGGAAGCTACAAAGAATGGTATCTGATAAATATAATGGAATCAGGATCAGGAGGTGTTATGGGCACCAGATTTCAGGAAAAGGGATGGAATTGGGGATGAAGAAAGTGTGAAGAAAGTGTGAATTCAGTTATCCCTAAGTCAGTCAGCCTTAAGTATGCACTTATTAAGCAGTCAATGAAATTATCGATCACAAACATCAGAATGAATTCAAAGCTTCAGAGGAGAGTAGTTTTTAAAAAGCCTGAGGAAAATAAGTACAGTGGTGGTGGAGGGGTATGGATGGATAACTACTTCTGGTGGTATTTACATCTTGTGGTTTCCCTATACATGGCTCTTCTGACCATACTATTTGAACCTATAATTAGTGCTAGAGTTGATAGGTATACATCCAAGAGACTTAAATCTTTGGGCTGTCCATGCACCAGCTGGGCCCTAAATCTCAAAGAAGTTGCAATACCTCCTCTCTGGTTCATTGGACTCACCCAGAACAACTAACAAGGAGATGATGATGGACAATGGCCATCCCAAGGAACTGAGAGAGTCTACAACTGCAAGTAAGAGAGTCCCATCCATGTGCCCTATGAGATCAAACCCCCCTCTTAATTAGAGTTGGAGTGGGCATCACCATCCCAGAATCCTCAGGTTTGTGGAATGAACAATGGACTAGAGTAGACTTAATGGTATTCTACTTAGACTTATGGTGACCCTAGCAATGTAAGAACTTAAATCAATGATGTGGAGGCAATGGCCACTGGAGGTTCTGAAGGCAGGGAGAGTGAAAAACAGGCGAAATATGGGGGAATTTTTGGGACTTGGGAATTGTCCTGAACGACATTGCAACGACACATACAGGTTGTTGCCATAACCTACAAAACTGGGCGGGAGAGACTACAATGTAAACTGCAATGTAAACAATAATCCATGCTTAGTGGCAATGCTCCAAAATGTGTTCACCAATTATAACAAATGAACCACACTAATGAAGGATGTTCTTAATGTGGGAGGTGCAGGGCATATGGGAATCCCCTTTATTATTTATGTAACATTTATGTAATCTAAGTATCTTTAAATATATATATATTTATAAATAAATAAATAAATAGAGGAATAACAACCCCATATTCTTAAATGCTTAGCACATAGAGATTGAAATCTATGGACTTTCTAAGACTGCATTAACACACTGTGTAAAGGCATCTTTTTCTTGGTAGGATCCCCCTTACCAGCATTATCTACATGGCAGTTACAGTGCTGGTGGGGGAAAAAGAAGGACATAAAATGATGACCTGAATGACCAAACTGATGTTGCACTTTAAGCATCATCTTGTCTCACCCTAAAACCATCCCAGGAAGTGCTTATGCCCCTTTACAATGAAGAACCTGAAGGTCAAAGAAGGAAAGTCCCTTGTGCAAAGCCACATGGCAAAAAAGGGGTAAGAGAATTAGGGTTGTTCAGGAGCCAGCCTCTTTCAAAGGACTGAGCCTAGGAAGCAAGAGTGTTGGCCCCTGGACCAGCTCTGCCACTTGTGTGATTTGGGCCTCTGGCCCTCAGTTTACCCATCTGTACAATGAGAGCTTTGGAAGAGAGCATCTCCTCTAGGTTAATAAACATTTTTGAGTGCACCTCTGTTTGACAATGTGAAGGCTTATGAGATGGATGTTATGTGGCCTATACTCTAAGGAGGGAGAGCAAGGACACTCCCATTTATTAAGTCCCTATTACATGTGGGATTCATTATATTCATGATGGCATTTAAGCCTTGGTGTAGCCCCCAAATCCTTGTTATTTATCTCATGTTTTTTCCCACTTCTCTGCAATGTTCCCATAGAAAAGGAACAGGATATATGTGACGCGTAGCATTTAGATCCATTAACTTTGGGGTTCCCATCCTGGCTCCATTACCATCCAGCCTGGGCAAGTCACTTTTCCTCTCTGAACTGCAACACTATCATCCATCTGTGACTATCATGAGGTTGATAGATGCCTCATTCGCGTTTCTCTTACTGCCATTGGCTTTACCACCTTGTGAGAAATTCTATTCTAAGTTCATCTGCCTCCTGCCTATGATGGCACATTCCTGTGCAGACCTGCTAGGGTGTCTGACCCAAGGTCATATGGTGTGTGCACAACTAATGTGGATGGCTGCTGAGATCCTAACTTGCACACCTGTGGTATGTCTTCCCAGGCTCCTCACCATGCCTCCCTGAGACTGTGCCCCAGACCAAACTTTGCCTGCTCATGGGTGCTTCATCCCCAGGCCTGATAATCTGCCAAGCCTAGTTCACCATTCTGTCTTCTGTGGAATGGCCACACTGGGCCTTGGTTGGAATAGGCAGGTAAGAGTTGAGCCATGGCCCATCAGCTGCAGGCCCCTCCCTGCAGCCCAGCCTACTGGAGACCTCTCCCTCAGGTTGGCTTCTCTATGGGACCCAACACCCACCAGCCATCCAGGAGCAGCTTCCTCCTGGGAAGGTGATGCACTGGCCCTGGGTTCTCCAAATAATGAGAACAGCCCCATTACCAGGTTCCAGAAGTTTGTCATCGGTGGAGCAGTCTTATTCCTGTTTTATCATCTGGTCCTCACAACAGCCAGGAAGAAAGACAGGAAGGGAGGGGTCAGGATTGTTCCTACTATTTTACATTTGAGGAAATTGAGATCTAGAGAAATGAAGTGATTTCCCAAAGCCATACAAGCGTCTAGTGGAAGAGCTGGGATTTGGACCCAAGGTTCAGCAACACATCATGTAAGGACTGAAACCTGAGTTCCCCCTCCCTATTAAAAAGTTAAGCAAAGGCTTGCCACATTTTGGGGATCATAGAAGTTATTGTTAACAAAAATACCTGAATGGTTCAGGAATATCTCTTCCTTCCAATATTTGATTATGATAGGAGCAGAAATGAGTATGGCATGGAGGACAAGCGGCAATAATTTAAGTTAATCAGGTGGTATTTCCAATTATGGCTGTGATCCTTATACTGCCTCTTTACTGAGCAAATTAATGTGATCTCTGAAATGCTATGCAGTTATTTTCTTGGCATTTTTTTCCTCCACCAAAATTACAAAGAGCACCAAAGCAAGTTCACTTGTCAGAGAACACAGCAGTTCTTTTATTCTTTGCAATTTTACCCACAATTTTATCTACATCATTTTAGGGCATCATTTGGTAGGGTGGCATGGATTTGTCAGGCATTCTGGAAAGCCGAAAATAGAAGGTTAAATGTTTGAGTAAAACTTATCCTGAGGGTAATAATGAACTGTCTGGGAGTACAATGGTGGATCACTATAGAAGATGTTGGTGGCCCACTCAGAAGCTTGCTATCAGTCAGGTGTTCTCATCCTCAAATGTTATGAGTTGACTGCTAACAGCCCACAGGTGCAGCCTGTTCCTGAGAATTGCCCTGAGAAGCTGGAAGTCTCCCTTAGCAGACACTTTGATTAGGGCAATTGAGAATTGCCTGAGTTTATGCCCACCCGTCATGGCCCATATCCAATGACTGATATGGAGGTACAAAAGGACGGCCCCCTTGCTGTCCTTAAAGTAGCACAGTTCTGAGGTGTCACTTTTGCTCTAGTCTGATGTTAAACCTTTTTAGATCCTGCTTTCTGCATTTCCTCCATAAATCACTTGTACAAGAATCTTTATCTCAGGTTCTGCTTCAGGGGAATTTGACCTAAGATAGCCGTGTGAGGATATCACTTACAAAGTAAGTAACACATCAATTTTTAACCCTGAATTTATTCATGTTGACAGTATTCTATTTGCTAAGCCAAAACTGTGGTTTAGTTACTTTAGAAAAATTTTCTTCACAATGACTTAAAAGAGAAAGGGTTTTAGTTAAATCTTTAAAATCCCATATAATACTACTGGTACATGATCAAAAATACTTTTATTTATATTACCTTATTTGACCCTCCCAGCATCTCTGAAAGGCTAGAAAGGTGACTATTACTATATACATTTTAAGGATGAGAAAATTAAGAAATTAAGGTCCTGAAAGTTTAAGTGTCTTTTCTAAGACTACATATAAGGTTGATGTCAGAGTAGTGATAAATTATAGGTTTTTGGTTTTCTAAGCAAAGTGTTCGTCATTCTATATGTGGCTGCATTCCAGATTTTCATTTACTCTATAATATCTAGTTAACCAAGATATCTTAGTGTCCAAAAAAAACAAACGAACAAACAAAACACCAAAAAACAAAGAAGTACACTGCTAGAGTAGGTCTGTTTATATAAACACATAACCAGTAGGTGGAAATCTTGACTGTACATCATACTGTAAGTATATATGCATTTATATTGTAACACCAATGGCAAAATTCATTATCTGAATGATAAACTGAAAATGTTTTCATGCCACTGAGGTTATCAGCTATCGTCTTTCAGATGCATGTCTTCTTACAAAGTGTATCTTGCCAGAGTCTCTCTATTGGGATGAAAAACACATGCCTTCCAATCTTCATACCAGTGCTTTAGTAAAAATGCTGATAAATTCAAGCATTCCCAGGTGATTATATAATAACCTAGGAAAGAAAGGAGTGACGTATGTAATTCTCCATTGATTTTTCCTTTTAAGATTAAAATCCTCAATTTTAAATCAATGGAAATGAGAATGCCTCTTCTGGCAGATGTGATTCTAAAGACGAAGGAAAGAAAGAAAGATGCATTTGTTCATCCATTTTTTTCAACCATTAGTTGTTGGGGTACATCGTTGTTCAAGAAATTGTATTTCTTACGATTGATAATCACTGGTTTTCCCTTTTATAAACCAAAAAAAATCTTATTGTGGAAAATATTTTCTGGGGGAAAAAAAGCATTTATTCTTCAACTTCCTAGGAAGCTACCCTCCTTACTGTCCCATGACTAAGATATGAGTGATGCAGAGTGTTTGGGCTTTCATCTTTCTGGGCCCATATGAAATTAGCAAGCACAGGAGGGAACCAGATGCAAAGGTGTTGAGGGATTCTTGCTGGACAGCTGGTCCCCTATGGCAGATGCCCTGTGACTCCTTCTGCCTGGCCTGTCACTATCAATTTAATGGTACTTTCCACAGGCAGCATTGAAACAGTTATTAAAGTGGTTGTCAACTTTACCTGGCTGCTCTTGGCTTGCAGAAGCCATGGGCCACAGCCATATCAAGTAAGTACAAGTTCAGCATTTATTTCTAAAGGTCTTGGCTAACATCTGCACTTTCAATCATTTGTGTGAGTAAAACTTTTGCCTCAGGTGCCTGGATGTGAAGTCTATTCTAGTAAACATAATTAAAAATCTCAGTGTTCCCTTCAAAAACATTAAGGTTCAGAATAGTGGACCAATAACAGCCACCACCATACATGGTTAAGGAAAGCTGTTTCACTAAATTATTTCTAAATTTTAGTTTGCCAAAGAAACCTTGTATTACTTAAAGACAAAAGACAATATACATTTCAGGGAGTGATTTTTAGATTTATTCACACAGAAATACATCTAACACTGCCATAAGTATTCCATCTGTTTATTAATTATTCATTTGGGGAACTGAATTTTTGGAGGCATCAATCATAAATCGGAATAATTAATAATTTTAACATTAAACTTCCAGTATATTGCTTATATTTTTAAATATTGATTTTTAAGTATTTTTGTTGATGGAATACTGTTATTTCAGCAACAAATCAATGAGGAATGGAGGCCAAATCCTTTCAAATAGGTCAGGTATTGTGCTGGGTGCCTCATCGGAAGATATGGATTTGCCTCAGGGCTATTTGATGATGGTGTCCTGGGAGGAGACTAAGAAGGATATGAACCAGCTGTGTATACCTGTGCTTCTGGGTTAACCATTGCCTCCCTTGTCCCCCTCACTTACAATGAAATTAACTCTGGAGTGGAGGCAATGGTGAATATGGGAGGCGGTCTCAGGCTTGTCTTGCTAGCTGTGGAGAGGACCTTGGTCAAGGAGTAGAGAAGGGCCAGATGACCACAACCCCTGGTGAAAGACTGTGAAAAACACTCTTTGGCTCTCAGGGCAAAGTCCTTCTTTTGCTCTTGTGGCCTCGGGAGAAGAAGTGAGATGTTGGTTCCTGTGTTGTTGGAACTGACCCCTTCCTAGGTCAGTGGCTGCTACACAGGTCTTTCACGACTGTCCCACCAGCAGCTGCTCTTTACCCAACGTTGTTCCCGTGCCCACCCCCAAAAGCCACATGACTGGTGGTTTCTCAGAATTCTTTCTGGGAAACCTCAGATTTCTCTACAGCTCCTTATCATGTTTTCTCTTCCCATAAAACAGAGGGGAGAGAGAACAAAGGTCACCTACCCACTGGAATGTTTGTTGAACTCAGATGCCTCACTGTGCTTTAAGATGGAGTTAGTGGAAAATAGTTGGAGTTATAATTCAATCCACCAGATAATTTTAAAATTAGAAATGGTGTTTTTTGCAGCTGAAATTTTCTAAAAATGTGCTCATGTCTTAACACTAAACGCTTTGTTAAGGATTCAATGACAATATTCCGTTTTCTATTCTTTATCATTAAATTTGCTTTATTTTTGTGTTTATGTAATTTTGAAACAATAGGTTTTATTAATTTTACCTGGTAATAATTTATATTAGAACATATGTCTATATCTGTATTTAAAATTTGGCTCTTTCCATGATTTTTATGTTTATCAATTTTATATTCAAAAGGCATTGTTTCTATTTCACTGATTTTTGTGAAATTATAAATACTATTCTAAATGAAATTATGGAAGTGAAATTATGGACAGAAATATAGCATATAAGTACTGAAATATTAATATCATCCTTCTAAGCAGCAAGACACTAGAAAAGTCAACTGACCTTTTTCAGCTTGAGGCTTTCCATCAGTGACTGAGGATTTAAACAGCCACCTTCACAGGCTTTTTGTAAGTCACAATTTAAAAAGCTCTGAAGACTGCAAGGAGCATAAAGAATGTATAATGTAAGTTAGCTATTTTTATTAAAATTCAATTAGCGTATGAGGACTCAGAAATTGAACCTAAGAAGGAAGGAAATAACTACTGAAAGCATGTGAAGTACAGGCGCTTTGACTGTTAGTTTATTTAACCCCCCCAAACAACTCTATGCAATAGATATAATTACTGATTATTTTATCAACGAGAATACCAAGATCAGGGAGATAAAGTAGCTCATTCCTTGAGTGTGTTCTACTTAAACTCATTCTTTTTCTGCAATTATGCAATGTTGAGCTACCCCTATCTGCCCAGCTTTGTACATAGCACTTAAAAAGATGGAAATTATATGTGTGTCAGCTTGTCCATTGTGCATATTTGGATTATTCTGGCTGCCCAGAATCCATTCCCCTTACTAATAACAACCTTGATTTCCTTTTGAGAAAGCCCCTTCTCCCATTAGTGTTAGAAGAAATGTAAATATAAATCCAGAATCCAATTCTCAGGATGGAGAAAAACAGATTCTCCTCTGGTCAGGGGACAGGTATGTGGCCTACACTGACAATTCTGGGACTTTTGATCTTGAGATAGGGGTACAAATTCAGCTAAATTTGGTTAACAATCTCAGCAGCGGCAACAGTGACTGCAGAACAAGCTTCAGCTGTAATTAAAACAGCTGTTCTGCTCTTGCTTCCTAATTCTTGCAGCCCAGCCTTCGGTTAATTCTGTGCTCACCCTCTAGTAACTTTCTCCTAACATATTTGCAATCAAGAACCCTACCTAATGCACCCATAATACTATCCCTTACCTATTTCTATTCCGAGATTTTAAGAGCAAAACTTAGAAACCATACTCCATGGGTTGAAAGCCATCTTCACTGATTACTGATTTCTTCATCTATCTCTACCTCATATGGTTGTTTTAAGAACTATAGCAGTTAATATTTGTAAGATTCTTAGAACAGTCTGGCTCAAAGTATGCCTTAGGTATATGTTTGCTATTATAATTAATTCTTATTGTGGAAAACTTTTTAACAATAAATTTAAGACTCCTAAGAAACACTTTTAACTTTCTTCTGCCTCCCATTTGCCTCTTCCAAAAATCGAAAAGTCTCCCAGTTGAAGAAAGGACAAATGAAGGCTAAGCAGCTATCTTGCTGAATGATTTATCAAAGGGCAGTGCACCAATCTCACAAATGTGGAATTACTTCTTGGCAGTTATCCAGTCCCACATGCCAAATACATAATAGAAATAACATGAATTTGGTTTCTCCCCCCACCCCCACCCCATTAGAGCAAAATGCACTTTGCAGTGACTTATTTGGCTGTTTTCATGAACAAACCTGGTGTCTGTAATTCCTGCTTTGTAGGGTTTCCAGCACATCATCTCCATTGGGCAGATTCTTCTGTGCAGGAACATTCAGTGGATTCCATAGTGGTGAACAGATTATGCTTGCACCCTGCTCTCAGCACTGCCTGTCAAGAATAAGAGCAGTCTGACTTTACTATGACCTTACTGGGTTTTAAAGTTCCCAAACAGAGAATTACTCAGTACTGTATTTGCAACTTCAGCCTTGGGCCTGATACTCTATGCCCTGTGGGGTGGACATTATTTGTGTGTTTGGGGTCAACAGGCAGATGCAGCATTAGCTTCATGGATTGCAGAGCATGAATCCTATTTTCTTACTTTGTCATTCTTTTATATGCAACTTCTCCCCATCACTTTCTCATAGGAAATAATAATTTCCATTTTTTTCCCACTCTTCTTCATTTCCCACATCTCCTTCATTCTCCTTGGTTGGCTTTCCTTTGGTTCTGACGTTTCTCTTTTCCACTGTTATTTTGTTATTTATTATCACGGGTGTACTGTCCAGAATGGTTGGCAGGTTAAAGTATAAAACATATTTAATATTAGGAAGTTAGGATGATCTAAGCTTTCTTTTCAAATTATCAATAACTTCATTCATAAAGCTCTCCTTTAGAAATTCCAAAATGCATCTCTGGAGTCTTTAAGGTAGGTCTTAAATGACAAAGTGACAGGCAAAGAAGAACAAAGGAAGAGTGAACCAGCTCTTGATTCAATGCAGCTGAGCTGAGTGTCAGTAAAAGCACCCAGCAAATTTCATGGCACACAAAAATATTTCAGTACAAATTTTTGAAAGAAAGTCTTTCTCCCCAGGAACACATGAAAAGGCAGATTATCCAAAGAAGTCACCAAGCTATTCTAGTATTTGTTCTCTTACATTGTATAATAGAAAATATTATATTATCATTGTTGGTAATAATAGACAGAAGATGATATGCCTAACAAGTGAGAATAACTATTGAGATTGAACAAAGCAAAATGGTAAATATTTACAGTATTTATGAAAAACAATCTCTTCCTTCATGTTGAAACAGCATTACAGTGGAGAGGGAAATTGCAAGATGAAGATCATTTGGCTGCAAGGAAGTCATTTATCATTGTAGTTAAGAACTAAGACTGTCAAGCTTGATAAGTGAAATGTCCATTAATACAACCCTAATCACTGATGCAAAACTTCAATATATAATGCCTAATTAGGTGTGCTCAATGAATTTTATTTCTATGTACAGTGTTTGTGTTTTATAGAATGCACAGTGGGATTCCTTACGCCTCTATAGATTATTTCAGATTATTCATGGACTTCCTGTTGTAAAGCAAATATCCAAAGGAAAATCATTAAGGATTGAGTACTTGGGCAAATTGAACTTTGCCCTGTGGAAGATGGTGTTATGTGTGCTATAAATCTTCCAGAGATACTGCATTTGAAAGCATTTCAGGAGATAAAAAGAAAGCATGCTATGGGATAAAACGTTTATTTCTTTTCAAGCAGTGACCTTTAGAGTGAATTTTAAACATGACCATTGCTTTCTGTGACTGCTCAGTGTTGCATACAGATACTTTTCCATGCATCATTTTCTGAAAAGACAGGGAGAAGGAATATTCAGTGTTCACACATAAACATGGACCATATGGTTTAAATCCTAATGGAATAAATTAGCAGTGATTATTGGCATTTTTATTTTATAACAGATTTTTTATGTCTTTGTTAGGTGTACCCAGTGCAAATCCAAGTGTCACTTATAAGACTGGTTGATCTTTCAATAACCTGGTTTATATTTTAAATGGTATCCTTTTTCAGATATGGATTTCCACTCAACAATCTCAAAAAAACTGCTCTGATACCTAAGTAGGCAACCCAAGGAGAAACGAAAGAATGTGAATAAGGGAGTAACAATAATATTTTGCAGCCTATTCCCATTCACTATATAACATGAATTCAATTTCCTATCTTTAAAGCAATTCATTTAAGACATGAGTACACTCAGGATAAAAAGTTCCATTTGTGAACCTAATGAGGTTTAGTGATTGTCCATCCTTATAAACAAAATACCAATAAAAGCCAACTTAAATGCTGCTATTACTTGGGAAGAGATCATTAATATCTAATGACAGTAAAGTCAAAGTTCAAGTCCTAGGCATTATTGAAAATCTAAGGCAAATTATTTATTTGATGACACGCAGTCTAACTTGAAATTCAGCTGTCTCTGAGGGTTTCAGGGGTAAATGGTCATTCAGAACATGCAAATTATACATAAGGTGTTTGATTTCACATCTATATCACCTTTCATAAAATATCTTATCAAATATGCTGTGGACTTATATTAGTATTGATCAAATATATTACGGATTTTGTCAAATTCTATTTTTATGTTAAATCACTGTAATCAATTTAGATTCTTTATATTTGAAGGGACAGTTGAATTAGCACCAGGAAATATGTGACATTTCACTATAAAGATCAATATGTGTGGAAGCAGCATGGTGAATTGGAAAAATTCAAAATACCTGAATTCAAATCCAGGTGCTATCCTTTAGAAAGTTTATTGGATGCTAGCCATTTACTCTGAGCCCCTGGTCTACATTTTAAAATGAGAAACATAATATTTCCTACCATTGAGTGTTGTTAGGATTAAATAAGACTGTATATGTGAAATATAGGATTAAATACTACTGTATATGTGAAATATAGATTGTTAGGCATATAAATGATTCTTAAAAATCCTGCTTGAATATCTCTGGAATTATCCCTCATAATGAAATCCAAATGATTAAGTTTCCTTAAGATAGGATATCCACAATTATATTAGAGATGTGAGATCCTTTTACCCATTTTGCCACCCAAATGAGTTTGTCCAAGTTAACTCCTCAATTTCCTTGGAAAAAAAATATATATCTTGCTTACAGAAAAGAATATATTATCCTACCTGTGATCCTGGTGGATTCCAGTTAAACAACTCTAAGGCAGTGTTTTCTCTCACTAGTAAAAAAATTTTGTTATGTACAGATCTTAAACTTAGGCAAAAAAATGGTTTCTTTAAAATGGAACTCAAAATTATCAAGTCAATGCAAGAAAGTACACAGAGTAAATGCAATTTGGACAAGATTGCAAGAAAAATCAATGAAGTCTATCCAAACCTAGCTCCTGGAGATAATGATATAGCTATCATACTTAATCATTTTACTATTTCTTTATTGACTCATTGGACTTTGTTCTTTGCTACTCTGCTGGCAGAAAGTTCACATTTTTCAGACCATCAATCGTTATTCCAATATGTTTAAATATGAAGCATTATTGCCTTGTACTACATCACCTGAGGCCCTAACCAAATAATGAAGAAAACCCTCGTGCAGCCATGCCTCAAAAGCAAAATCTAATATGAACAAACCTCATTGTTATACGAATACAACTTTGGGTATCTCAGGTCAAGAGAAACTCAGCAAAGGGCTCTCCACAAATTCTCTGTTCTGTGCCAACAGCCAAAACTGAGGGTCACATGTCCTTTGCATGTGCCTTAGGAAATAGGAAAGATCAACATATCCAATATAAATGAGGCTGTACAAGGAAATACCAATCCCACTGACGGTGTGAAGTGTGGTTTATTCATTTGTGAGTTCACTAGAACTCAGATACATTGTTACTTATGCAATCTATTTCTATTCGATCATCACATCTTGTTAATATTGATGAGCATAAAACAGAATCATTGTTTTCAGAGTTATAATCTAGTTAGATGAAACTGTAGTTAGGAAAAGCTAAACTCTTAGCAGAAAATGTAGGAGTAAATCTTCTTAATTTTGAATTTGACAACAGATTCTTATGGCACCAAATGCATGAGCAACAAAAGAAAAAAATAGATAAGCTGGATTTCAGCAAAATCACAAAAATACTTGAACTTCAAAGGACACCCCTGAGAAAGTAAAAAACCACTCACAGAATGGGAGAGACTTTTTGCAAATGATATATTTGACAAAATTTTAGTATCTAGAACATAAAAAACTCTTATGACTCAACAAAAAGACAAACTAATTTTAAAATGGGCAAAGGAACTGAATAGATATTTCTCCAAAGAAAATATACAAATGGTCAATAAGCACCTGAAATTATGTGAATATCATTAGTCATTAAGACCATGTGAATCAAAAGTACAATGAGATACTACCTCACACCTACTAGGAAGGCTATTTTCCAAAAAAGAAAAAAAAAGGGTAAATAACAAGCTTTGGTAAGAATGTGAAGAAATTGGAACCCTTGTACATTGTTGATGGGAATATTAAATGGTACAGGTGCTATGGAAAATAGTTTGGTGATTACTCAAAAAGTTAAACATAGAATTAGCATGTGACCCAGCAATTACACTCCTAGGTTTATACCTGAAAGAAGTGAAAACAGACTCAAACATGTTGATAGAAGCACTACTTACAATAGGTGAAAAATGGAAACAATCCAAATGTTCATTGAGGAATGAATAGATAAACAAATTGTGGAATATGCATGCAGTGGAATATTATTTGGCCCTAAAAAGTAATGAAGTAATGGTACTTGTTACAACTGGGATGAACCTTGAAAAAATTATACTAGGTGAAAGAAGCAAGACACAAAAGATCATGTATGATTCCATTTATATAAAATATTCAGAACAGCTAAATCTATAGAGAGAGAACCCAGATTAGTGGTTGCCCAGCACTCAGAGGAGGAGGGAAGGAGGAGTGACTGCTTAATAGATATGGATTGATTTCCTTTTGGAGTCGTGAAAATTTTTGGACCTAGATAGAGGTGATGGTTTTGAAACATTGTGAATCTGTGAAAGGTCATGGAATTGTTCACTTTAAAATGGTTAATTTTATGCTAAGTGAATTTCAGCTCAATTTTTAAAACACCTATAAAAATTGTAAAAATTATGAAGTTATTTATACATTCATTAAAAAATGCTTAAACATTGCCCATCAGTCACTACAATAAAAAGCCAGGACAGTATTTAGCTGTAGAAGCAGATAATTGATATAGAGACCGGAAGTAATCTCCCTGCTGTATTTAGATGTAAGAACTATATCTGAATAGGATCTGTATACTTAAAAATATATGAAAAAGGTAGAAAGAGTTAGGTGAACAAATTCAATTAACATGGAGAAGGAGTGTGAGTGAAGAGCAATGCTAATTTAACATAGCTTCTGTATATTGAATGATATATTACTGGCTAACATTTATCCAGTACTAGGTCCCAGACTTTGTTCTAGGCACTTTTACAAGAACTAATTACTTAACCTGCATAACAATCTATTGAGGCAAATACTATTTTTATTCCTATTTTAATCATGGAGGAACCTAAGGAATAAACATGTGAAGTAACTTCTCTAGGTTAAACAGCCTATTAGTAACAAAGCTAGGATTTGGATGAAGGGAAATATATGGGCACCAGACCTCAGTCATAAGCACTAGTCTTACTGATTTCCTCTCAAGTAAATACAATGTTTATAAAAGGGTTCCTTTTTCATTGAACTCAAAGTACTCTTTTACCCAATGAGGAGAGGTAACTGCTTCATTTGGCTTGTTGCTTAGTACCCTTTAGTGGTTAATTTTAGTCCATACTGTCAGGTTCCCCAAACAGTGACCACAGCTCACAGCTTAAAGTAGATATATGAATCTAATTTGGAGCTAAACCTCTTATTACTTCAGATCATTTGTCTTCATAAGACGTTATTTCTGTAAAAGTGGAGGCAGTTGAGAGAGAGAGAGAGAGAGAGAGAGAGAGAGGGAGAGAGAGAGAGAGATGCAGTAGCAGGGGAATGTAGAGAGAGAAAAAGGGAGGTGGTGAAAAACAGAAAAATCAACAGATGTTTGAGCTGTGAAATGGCCAGATCATCTATTTAGTGGTAGAAACTTTAAAGAAAATAACAGCAAGAACTTTATCTACCTTCTTTTCCCTTTATATCAATTATGTATAAAATATGTGCAAAATATAAATAATATGCATCCATGGTATGCACATACAAAAGCTTTTTTACACCCCTCTTTCCTCTAGAGTTCCATCTCCTTAACATGAGAATAACAGTAAGGTATGACAATACAGAGACTTCAGGGATCAACTCCAAAAGAGACCATATTCTCAGGGAAATAACTCCAAGCCAACAGAAATCTACAGCATGTAATGAGCCCTGGGTGGCTTAGGATTCACTGGTTCTGTCCAGATTTCAGATATTCCTGGGTAAATAGCCCTGTGGGCATTCAACAATGAAGAAACACTTATTCAAGAAAATCTACAAAATCTTAGAAGTGTGAGTCTACAGTATTTGCAGGTCCCATGCTTCCTTCCCCCTTCTCAACTCAATGAGATATAAATGTCACTCTGAACTGATACAAAATTGCTCCAGCTACCTTTTACTGAGGCTGTTGCATGTAAGTGTGAAAGAGAAATGGGGTGTTTTTCTACCATGCATCCCCCTTCCATGGGATGGAGAGTCTACCTATGGGGTGGTACTGCTGAGACTACTGGAGCCATGACTGCCCTTGTCCCAGCCATGGAATTGGGATTCCATGCTAAAAGAGGCAAGTTGAGGAGACCTAGGAATGCTGTTCTCTATTAACTCAGCGCTCAGCTCCTGAAGAGGGGTGATCACTCAGAGAACAGTAGGCCACTGTCCCTGCACCCAGTACCAGAGCCATGCCACAGATATTTTTCCCAGGGGGAGAAACAGGCCTTTCTGTATTTGCAACAAGTCGTGGAAAAGTTCAAGTCTAAGGACATTCCCTAAAACATTGCAAGGTTGTGATAAAAAGCAACTGGGAGAAGATTGATAGATTCATTGGACATATAGGTTGAACATTAAGGCAGCTGCTTTGATGGAAGAACAGTGAAAGAGAGCTTAGAAGTGCCCTCCTGGGGTCAGAACAAATCTCAAACGCTGACCTCAGTACTATCCCATCATGGCCCCGGATTTGGCAATGGCTTCTTATGTATAACAACAAAAGAAAAAAAAAAACAGATAATTTGAATTTCATCAAAATTAAAAGCTTCTGTGCATTAAAGGACACTTTGAAAAAAGTGTCAAGAAAGTGAAAAGACAACCCACAGAATGAAGAAAAATTTTAAATGACATTTATCTAGAACATGTAAACAAATTCTTACATATCAATGATAAAAGGGCAAAGATCTCAATTAAAATCAGGCAAAGGACCTGAAATTTCTCCAAATAAGATATGCAAATGTCCAATAAGCACTTAAAAAAGATACTCAACATCAACATCATTGGCCATCAAGGAATTTAAATCAAAACCACAATGAGACACCACTTCACATCCACTAGGATGGCAATAATCAAATAATAAGATAATAACAATTCTTGGCCAAGATGTGGAGAAATAGAAACCCTCATACACTGTTGAAGGGGATTTAAAATTTTGCAGCCATTTTGGAAAACAGTCTGGCAGTTGCTCAAACATAGTTTTACTAT
This sequence comes from Cabassous unicinctus, assembly GCA_029593785.1. Taxonomy (NCBI): domain Eukaryota; kingdom Metazoa; phylum Chordata; class Mammalia; order Cingulata; family Chlamyphoridae; genus Cabassous; species Cabassous unicinctus. The sequence goes on from JAQZBX010000234.1 coordinate 87,036, forward strand.
GTAACTTAGCAATTCCACTCCCAGCTTTATACCAAAGAGAATTAAAAACCTCTATTCGCACCAAAACTTGTAATGATGTGTATAAGTGTGATATCTATAACTTTCAGTTCACCACTTTAAAAATACTTTACCTGGACAGTCTCTTTCTTCCTTTCTGTTCCCTGGAAAAAGTGATGTGTAGAGTAACCTGGTAGCAATGTGACGAAGAAATGTGCTGCCTGCTGTCCCCTTTACCTTGAGGTCATCCCTTCAAGGAGATTTTTTTTTTTTTTGGCCAGTAAAAAGAATTCATTTGGGAAATGGGGGAAAGAATAGAGCTTGCTGAGAAATGGGAGAGAAAGATGGAAATACACACCAAAATTTGGTACAGGCTCCTCTAGGCAGAGAGCATTGAGACTTTGTTTTTTACAGAAAATTGGGTGCATTCTACCTACTACAAATCATTGCTCACTGAGGTTTCCCATGTTCACTCTAATTAAAGTTGAGACTACCTCCCCTCCCCTCAAACTCCATGCATCCATTTCTTGTATTATTCTCTTTCTATTAGTATGTGAAACATAGTCCAGGGCAATGTAATAGCTTATATCAGGGGTCAGCAAACTATGGCCTGTAGGACATATCTGTCCTGCAGTTGTTGTTTAAATAAATTTTTATTGGAATAGAGCCATACCCAATCTTTTGCCTAATATCTGTGGTTGCCTTGGTACTGCATTGACAAAGTGGAGTAGTAGTTGAGTAGATACAACAGAGATCATATAATTTGCAAAAGTATTTTTCTACTTGGCTCTGTACAGGAAAGAGTTTGCTACTCCTGGCTCGTGTGATGATCACCAGGTAAAAGAAACTTGGAAAGGAGGTCAGTGAGAATAGAGGCAAGCACCGGATTATGCAAACTCTTATAGGGTGTGTAAAGGGGTTAGATTTTAGTCTACTTGTAATTAGAACCATTTAAGGGTTTATGTAGTAGAGTGACTTAGCATATGCTGTTTTAAAAGAACAGAATTGTCATTTATTGAACACATGCTGTGTGCCAGGTGCTGATCAAAGCAATGTGTTATCACACTGAGTCCTCCAAGGTGACCTGAGGTAGTGGTCCAGAAAGGTATTATTGTTTCCATTTTTTTTTAACAAATCAATTTTATTGATACATATTAATAAAGCATAAATCCATCCAAAGTGTGCAATCAGTGGTATTTGGTGTGATCATATATTTGTGCATTCATCACCCCAGTCATTCTTAAAGCCCTGTCATTATTCCAATAATAATAATAAACGAAAAGCAAACAAATAGAACTCATCACTCTCTCTCTATGCTTCCTGTGCCACACAGAGCTGCTATTCTTTTCTTTCTCTCTAGGATATTTGTATTTATATTTTGTAAAAAGTCTTATCTATGCAATATCACCCATATTTGTGTTTTACATGAGGTTTTACTATCTTGTAGAGACCCATGTTACAGTTTTTTGCTTTCCTTCTAGTAATATACACGAGCTTAGACTTTCCTTTCAACCACTGTCATACCCATACAATAGCACTGCTAGTTACACCATGATATGCTTTAACCATTTCTATTCATTTCCAAAGATTTACAAACAACCTTTTTAACAATTCTGCACAGATTCTTAACTTTCCATTCTCTACCCTCCTTCTATTTTCTGGTGTCCTGTATTCTAATTATTAACTCCATGAGTTTACACAAATCATATTTAGTTCATAAGAGCATAATGATACAGTACTTGTCCTTTGGTGTCTGGCTTGCTTTACTCAATATAAGCTCCTCCAGGTTCATCCATGTTGTCATATGATTCACAACTTCATTTCTTCTTAGCGCTGCATAATACTCCATTGTGTGTATAATACCACAATTTGTATATCCATTCATCAGTTGATGGACACCTGGGTTCCCAACTTCTGGCGATCGTGAATAATGTTGCAATGAACATCGGTGTGCAGATGAATGTTGGTGTCACTGCTGTCAGTTCTTCTGGGTATACACCTAGTAATGGTATTGCTGGGTCACATGGCAAGTCTATATTCAACTTCCTTAGGAACAGCCAAATAGTCCTACACAGTGGCTGTACCATTCTACATTGCTTGCAACCATGAATAAGTGTTCCTATCTCTCTACATGCTCTCCAACACTTACAGTTTTCTGACTTTTTAATAGTGGCCAGTCTAATAGGTGTGAAATGATATCACACTGTAGTTTTTATTTGCTTTTCCCTATTCGCTGGTGATTTGAACATTTTTCATGTGTTTCTTCGCCATTTGTACATCTGCTTTGGACAATTGCCTTTTCATCTTTTGCCTGTTTTTTAATCTGGTAGTTTGTCTTTTTATTGTGGAGTTGTAAGATCTCTTTGTATATCATAGATGTTAAACCCTTATCGGGTATGTGATTGCCAAACATATTCTCCCATTGACTTGGCTGTCTTTTCACCCTTTTGACAAAGTGCTTTGAGGTGCAAAAGTGTTTAATTTTGAAGAGGTCCCATTTACCTATTTTTTCTTTTGTTGCTGGTGCTTTGGGTGTAAGGTTTAAGAAACTACTACCTTGAAGATGTTTTCCTACATTTTCTTCTATGAGTTTTATGGTTGTCACTTTTATATTTCGGTCCTGGATCCATTTGAGTTAGTTTTTGGATAAGGTGTGAGATACAGGCTTTCCTTCATTATTTTGAATGTGGATATACAGTTTTTCTAGCACCATTTGATGAGTAGATTGTTCTGGGCCAAATGGAAGGGCTTGAAAGCCATGTCAAAAATCACTAGACCTATAGCTGTGAGGGGTCTATTTCTGAGTTCTTGATTTGGGTCATTGGTCAGTGTGTCTGTCCTTATGCCAGTATCATGTTTTTACCACTGTAGCTAAGTAATATGCTTTATATCCAGAAGTAAGGGTCTCCAACTTAGTTCTTCTTTTATAAAATCTTTTTGGCTATTTGGGTCCTCTAACCTTTCCAAATATATTTGATAATTGGTTTTTCCACTTCTCCAAAAAAAAAGGCTCTTGGGCTTTTAATTGGAATTGTGTTGAATCTGTAAATCATTTTGGGTAAAATTGATATCTTAATGATATTTAGTCTTCCAATCCATGAACACGGAATGTGTTTACTTAAGTCTTCTTCAGTGTCTTTAAGCAATGTTTTGCAGTTTTCTGAATACAGGTTCTTTATTTTATTTGCTATTATAAATGAATTTTTTTCTGATTTCCTCCTCAGATTGCACATCAGTAGTGTATAGAAACGCTATTGATTTTTATGTATTAATCTTATATCCCGCCACTTTGCTCTCATTACTAGTAGCTTTGTTATGGATTTTTCAGGAGATTCCTGATATAGGATCATATCATCAGTGAATAGTGAAAGTTTTACTTCTTCCTTTCCTATTTGGGTGCCTTTTATTTCTTTATGTAGACTAATTGCTTTAGCTAGAACATCTCTCACAATATTGAAAAACAATGGTGATAATGGGCATCCTTGTCTTGTTCTTGATCTCAGCAGGAAAGCTTTCACTATTGAGTACAGTGCTAGCTGTAGGTTTTTCATATATGCACTTTACCATATTGCAAAAGCTTCATTCTATTCCTATCTTTTGGAGTATTTCTATCAAGAAAGGGTGCTGTATTTTGTCAAAAGCCTTTTCTTCATCAATTGAGAGGATCATGTGATTTTTCTTCTTCAATTTATCATAGTTGTTTATTATACTAATTGATTTTCTTGTCTGAAGCACCCTTGCATACCTGGGGAAAAAAAACACATGACTGTAATGTATAATTCTTTTAATGTGCTTTTGGATTCTGTTTGAAAATAATTTGTTGAGGATTTTTGCACTATATTCATTAGAGATTGTATTAGTCAGCCAAAGGGGATGCTAATGTGAAATACCAAAAATGGGTTGGTCTTTATAAAGGGTATTTATTTGCAGTAGAAGTCCACAGATACCAGGCCATAAAGCGCTAAGTTTCTTCTCTCACCACAGTCCATTGCCACGTGTTGGAGCAAGACAGCTGCCGACGGTTGCCAGGGTTCAGGCTTCTTGGGTTCCTCTCTTCCTGGGGCTGCGTTTCTCTCCGGGCTTAGCTCCAGTTTCCTCCACAAGGTCAGCTGTAGACAATCAGGCAAACGGCTTGCTTCTCTTCTCCTGGGGCCTTTCCAACATCAAAACTGCTTCTCAAAAACTGCTTCTACTCTGTTCTCTGCCTTGCCTTTTATATTCGATTCCCCACCCACCAAGGGGTGGGGCTCAATGCCCTACTGATGTGGTCCAGTCAATGCCCTAATCATAATTTAATCATGCCCAGATTAACAGATCAGCTTACAAGCATGATCCAATTATAATTTTGGAATTCATAATTACATCAAACTGCCCAATGGCCACAGAGCTATTGGTCTGTAATTTTCTTTTTTTGTAATATCTTTATCTGGTTTTGGTATTAAGTTGATGTTGGCTTCTTAGAATGAGTTTTGTAGCATTCTTTCCTGTTCAAATATTTGGAAAAGCTTGAGCAAGGTTGTTATTAGATCATCTTTGTAAGATGGGTAGAATTCACCTATGAAGCCATTTGGTCCTGGGTTTTCATGTTTGGGAGGTTTTTGATGACTGTTTCAATCTCCTCACTTGTGATTGGTCTGTTGAGGTCTTCAATTTTTTCAAGGGTAGTGTAGGTAGTTTATGTGTTCTAGGAATTTGTCCATCTTGTCTACATTGTTTAGTTTTTTTGGCATACAATTATTCATAGTATCCTCTGATGATCTCTCTTATTTCTGTGGGGTCAGTGGTAATGTCCCCCCTTTCATTTCTGATTTTATTTATTTGCATTTTCTCTCTCTTTTTCTTTGTCAGTCTAGCTAAGGGTTTGTTGATTTTGTTGATCTTCTCAAAGAACCAACTTTTGGTTTTGTTGATTATTGTTTTTTATTCTCGATTTTATTTACTTCTGCTCTGATCTTCAGTATTTCTTTCCTTCCGCCTGGTTTGGGATTCATTTGATGTTCGTTTTTAGTTTCTCCAGGTGTGCAGCTAATTCTTAAATTTTAGCTCTTTCTTCTTTCTTAATGAAGCATTAAGGGCTATAAATTTCCCTCTCAGCACTGCCTTTGCAGTGTTCCATAGGTTTTGATATGTTTTGTTCTCATTTTCATTCATCTTAAGATATTTGCTGAAAGCTTTTGCAATTTCTTCTTTGACCAACTGATTATATGAGTGTGTTGTTTAATCTCCATATATTTATTTATTTTCCCTTCTTCCATCCATTCTTGATTTCCAGCTTCATTTTGTTATGATCAAAGAAAGTGTTTTGTATAATTTCAATTTTTTTTAATTTATTGAGACTTGTGTTTTGTACTATCATATGGCCTATCATAGAGAAGGATCCATGAGTACTTGAAAAGAAAGTATATTCTGCTGCTTTGGGGTGCAATGCTCAATAGATGTCTGTTAGGTCTAGTTCATTTATCATAATATTCAAGTTCTCTGTTTCTTAACTTATCCTCTGTTCAGTTGTTCTATCAAGGTCTGAGAGTGGTGTATTGAAGTTTCCAACTATTATTGTAGAGACATCTATTTCTCCCTTCAGTTTTGCCAGTGTGTACCTCATGTCTCTTGGGTCACTTAGGTTAGGTGAATAAATATTTAGTGTAGTTATTTCTTCTTGGTGAATTACCCCTTTTATTAATATGTAATGACCTTCTTCATCCCTTATAACAATTTTGCATTTGAAATCTATTTTTTCCGATGTTAGTATCACTACCTCTGCTGTTTTTTGTTTGTTTGTTTTTTTTGGTTACTATTTGCATGGAATACGTTTTTCCAAATTTTTGCTTTTTACCTGGTTGTGTCCTTACATCTGAGCCGGTCTGTACACAACATATAGATAGCTCATATTTTTCAATCCATTCAGTCAGTCCATTTCTTTTGATTGGGGAGTTCAATCCATTAACATTTAATAATGTTATTACTGTAAACTAATTGCTTACTTCATCTATTTTGTCCTTTCCCTCTCTGTTGTCATATTGTTCTATTGCCTGTCTTCTTACCATTTAGTGTACCATTCCAAATAATCTTTGTTTCTAAACTCTTCTCCAAATGTCTCATCCTTGTTTTTTCCTTTCAGGCTGCAGCACTCCCTTTAGTATCTCTTGTAATTTGGGTCTTTTGATAATGTATTATATCAGTTTTTGTTTGTGAAGACTTTGAAATCACCCTCATTTTTAATGGACAGTTTTGCTGGGTATAGAATTCTTGGCTGGCAGTTTATCTCTTTCACTAATTTAATTATATCTTACCACTTACTTCTCACCTCCATGATTTCTGATGAGAAGTCAGCACTTAATCTTATTGATTTATCCTTGTATTTGATGCTTTGCTTTTCTCTTGCTGCTTTCAGAATCTTCTCTTTATCTCTGATATTTATCATTCTGAATAGTAGGTTTCTTGGGGTATGTCTATTTGGATTTATTCTGTTTGGGGTGCGTTGTCCTTCTTGGATATTGATAGTTATGTCTTTCATAAGGGCTGGGAAATTTCAGTTATTATTTCCTCCAATATTCTTACTGCCCCTTTTCTACTCTCTTCTCCTTCTGGGGTACCAATAACATGAATGTTTGTGCATTTCTTGTTGTCATTCAATTCCCTGTGATTCTGTTTCCATTTTTTCCATCCTCTTCTCTTTCTGTTCTCCTGTCTTTTTCAGTACAGATGTTCTGTCTCCAAAATCACTAATTCTGTCTTCAAGCAATTCAACTCTGCTTTTATGTGCCTCTAATGTATTTTTAATCTCATCTGTCATATTTTTCATTCCCATAAGGTCAGTTACTTTTCTTTTCAGGCTTTCAAATTGTTCTTTATTCTTACCCAGTGTCTTTTTAAAATCTTTTATTTCTTTAGCCATATTTTCTTTAAATTCTTTGATGTGATTTAGGAGAGTTGTGCAATTATCACTGATTAATTGTCTTAAATCCTGTATCTTCTTAGGATATTTGGTTAGTTCCTTTGGTTGAGCCATATTTTCCTGTTTCCTAGTTTGGCTTGTAAGTTTTTACTTATGTCTAGGCATCTGAATTGGTGAAGTTACTCTGATGGTCAATTCCTCTCTCTTGCCTTTGTATGGTTTTTTTCACAGCTCCTCTTTGAAATTTCGTTCAACGTATTCTAAGTCTTTAAATTTGCTGTTTTAAGTTATCAAAATCTGGCCTGGGTCTCACCAATGGGGTGCAGATTTTCTCACAGGGGTAGGATAGAGAAAGTAACTCAGTTTTTTCCATGCAATTTCCAGACATGCCAGTAGATGACACTCATCAGTGCACCTTTCTACAGAAGTGTTTCAGTCTGTGCTTTCTTGTGTTCTTATGTTGAATGTCCAGAGCTGAGTTTCAAAGCAGGCTCTTCTGGCCAAATTCACTGAAGAAAAGCCCCTGACTCCCCATCCCTTTTCCCTTGAAACAGCTGACAGGGAGGAAGATGTCTTTTCACCCTCAATCAGCTGCAGTGAGCCAGGACTTTTACCCCAGCTTAATATCTTGGGGGTGGGGAGGGTAGCCCTACCCTGATGCCACAGGGGCTTGGTAACTCATGTTTGTCATTTTGGCTTCTTCATCTCTCTGTCCCTCACCCTCCAGGGAGTTGTGTAGCACTGTTCCAGTCTGCTGACCCTCAAAGCAGTTCCCCTGCACAGCTTTTGGCTCTTACTCCATTGTTTTTCTGAGATTATTGGGCTCTGCCTGTTCATCCATCACCATCTTCCCACAACTACCATCTGTTTCCACTTTTAAAAAACCAATTTATTGAAGTGTCATTGACATTCAATAAAATGTACATATTAAAGATAATCAATTTGATACATTTTGACATATTTTTTGCTCATCTATCATCACAGTCAAGAGTTTTTTGTATGCTTTTGCAATCCCTTGTTCCCTCCATCCCACCCAACCCTACCCCATTCAAACACTGATCTGGTTTCTGTAACTATGGATTAGTTTGCAATTTCTAGAATTCTTTACAAATTAAATCCTACAGTATATATTCTCTTTGGTTGACTTCTGCACTCAGCATAATTATTTTGAGATTCATCCTTATTGTTGTATGTATCAATAGCTTACTCTTTAATTCCTGAGAGGTATTCCTTTTAATGGATATAACACAATATGTTAATCCATTTGCACACTGGTGAACATTTGTATTCTTTCTGTTTTTTCACTATTACAAATAAAGCCACTGTGAATATTTGTATTCAAATGTTTCTATGGACACATGCTTTTATTTCTCTTGGGCAAATACCTAAGAGTGGAATGGCTAGGTTCATATATTAAATGTATGCTTAACTTTTAAATAAACTGTCAAACTGTTTTCTAAAGAGTTAGAGAATTTTACCTTCCCATTAGCAGTATTTGAGAGTTTCAGTTCTTCCCCATATTTCCACAGCACTTGGTATGGCCAGTTTTTTTTAAATTTAGCCATTCTAATAGGTAGGTAAATGGTATCTCATCATGGTTTTCATTTGCATTTCCCTAATGACCAATACTGTTGAGGATTTTCTCATGTACATTTTTGCCAACTATGTGTTTTCTTTGGGGAAGAATTGGTTCAAATCATTTGCAAACTATTTTTTTATTAGCTTGTTTGACTCTTTTAAGAATTCTTTATGAATTCTATGAGATCTTCATATATTCTTAATATAATTCTTTATCAATTATGTGATTTGCAAATACACTTTTTCAGTTTGTGGTTTATCCTTTCTTTCTCTTAATGGTGTTATTTGAAGAGCTAACAAAAGATCAAAATGATATTATTTTATATTTTCTTCTTGGATGTTTATAGTTTTACATTTTGCATTTGCACACTGATGTTCATAGTGACATTATTCACAATTGCAAAAGATGGAAACAACCTATATGTCCATCAATTGATGAATGGATAAACAAAATGTGGTAAATATACTTATGATGGAATAGTATTCAGCTGTAAGAAGAAATGAATTAGGAAGCACCTGACTATATGGAGGAATCTTGAAGACATTATGCTGAGTGGAATACACCAGACACAAAAGGATGAATATTGTATGGGATCCCTGATATGAAATAAAAATGATAAGTAGACTGATGGAGTTGAACTATGGAGAGTAGGTTGGTGGGAGACAGAAGGTGAGTTGAGAAGGGGAAGCTTTTGCTACATGTATATAGAATGATTAATAAGGTCAATTGTAAATATGTGGTAATGGATAGAGTTGATGGTACACATTATAATGACTGTAACAAGCACTATTGATTTGTAGATGTGATTGTGGCTGAAAGGGCTATTCTAGGGAGGTTTAAATTAGTTGGAGGACAGCTAGAGGATAATATAGGGAATGTATAACAGTGATTTTCATGGTATATGAGGATTGTGGTTAATAACATATATACAGGAATGCTCTTCTACTGCAAGGTGTTAAGAATACATTGAAATGTGAAAATATAACTAATGTAACTTATAGACTATAGTTAACAATATCATAATATTTTTGTGGCGAAAGCAAAGAAGGTACTATATTAATGCTAAAAGTTAAATAAAGGAACATGGGGTTTAGTTTTATGAGATATGAATACGGTTAAGCATTTTTTTTCTCTTCTTCATTAACAAGGAGACCTTGATTATGTCATTTAACCAATCTCTGTTCATCTGTGTATCTTTCTGAACACTGGAGGAAAATTCAGTTTGTTTTAGGATTAGATGAGATAAAAGTGCCTGGACAGAACACTTGGATTTTGGGTAAATGCTTCCATAACATCTTAATCTGCTTTTTGACTGTTATTTTATTTTCTGAATGTGAAATAAAGTTTGAATAAAAAAATGGCCCAATGGGATTTTTATTGGGATAGTGTGAAATCTGAATTAATGTGTGGATAATTGATATTTTAACAAAAATGTGTCTTCTCAAAATCATGATATATAGTTGCATTTTTTAGGTCTTCTTTAATTTCCCCTCAGTAATGCTTGACATGATTTTTATTTTTCTAACATGGCTGCTATGAGGAACAGCATGTGTATCCAATAATTCTAATAAGTTGCATTTGCTCTGCACTGAATCTCAAGCACAAAGAAAAGTGCTTTGTTCATATTAGTCAATCAATATGTATATGTAGACTGATCAGATTACTAACAGATATTGAGTGCTTACTGTGTGCCATGAACTGAGCACTGTATATGCTACTTCATTTAGTCCTCAAGAAGATAATATTAGGGTAGGTATTCTTATTCTGTGATATGCAAAAATCATCTAAAGCATTATGTGGCATAAAGTGGACATCATTCCCTCTCTTCCTTTCCACAAAAGTGAATGAAATACACACAACTGTTTGAAAGGGCCATCAGACACATCCATTTGACAGATAATGTATTGAGCATGGAGAAAGGGAATGTTTAAGGTGAAATAGCAGAGTGAATCCCACTTCTTCTCAACAGCTTTTCTGAAGAAAATTGCTTTCCATATCTGTTCGATACCAAAATTTTGAAACTAAATCTATAAAAAGTAAATGTCACATTTTGTTTTTACCTAGTTTTATTATCTCTTTTTGGGGTTTTGAATACTTATTTGAAGTAACAAAATCTGACAAAAGAATTCTTAAAGTTCAACAGCTTGTAGTTCCATTTCTTCAGTATAAAAATACTTAAAGGTAAAATCATTTAGTACCTTTGCCTTTATAGTTTTAAAAAGCTCTAATCTTAAATGTAACATAATAAACATGATAATAGTATCAGTAAAATAAATTGCACAATCAAGTTTATATTCTTAAACTAGTATACTGACTGTTGTGTACTGAGTCGTTTATTAAAATAGTTATAAAAAATTTTCATAATTTCCAATTTTTGAAAAAATCTGCAAATCACATTTTATTTCATACTAAAAAATATTCTTTTCTTTTGCATTTTTTTTTTTACTTTTTCCATACTTCTGCTAATTGAGACAAAGAACAATGTTTAATGATAACATGAAGTTGTGGAAAAGACACAGATTTCTAAACCAGACAATTTGGTTTTAAATCTCAGTAATGGAAATTTCTAGTTATTTCACTTTTGTGAGATACTTGAACTTGTATATTTTCTATAGAGATATCAGTTATAAAGTGAATACATTATTAGTGCCCAGTAAAATGTAGCTGCTTTTATTCTTAGAACATTTCCAAAATACACTCTTTCCTTATTTTAAGTTTGCAGAAATAAAGATTTTTTATACATATAGTGTATGCAGAGCACTGAAAAATGAAAAAGTATGGATTATCATTATTGCAATTATTAAATTATTATTAAAGCAGAGTCCTCAGGCATAACACTTTTCTAATTTTCCGTATATCCCAGCTTACCCTGTGATTTTCCAAACAAAATATCTCCTCTATTCTGCAGTCAGTCTTTGTGCCAGCCTTGTATCTTGCACTCTTCTTTTGTCATACAAACTATTCCTAAAAATCTGCAACTTTCACAAGATCCTTTTGCTCTTGGGAGAGAAAAAAAATGTTTTTATCAAAGAGCTCACTTGCCTTAAGTAAAATGATTAAAACATCTGCTAGCTACATGTCACTATTTGACAACACACTGGGGACTAAGGAATAATTAATTGATGTTCCAATATTTTTTCAATTATCACCATAATATTCCTATTCATACCTTTCTGTCTGAATATTTCAAATTATGACACTTTTAGATTCCATTGTTCCTACACCCAGAAATTCACCAAAATTTCCTATTAATTAATTTCCTTCTATTAGATTAGTCTGAGATATAATATTCAGTTTCTCCTTCCTAGTGATGATAGTGATGTGAGGATATAATGATTTATCAACCACTTCTGAGACATCAACCCATTTTCATTACTTGGGAATATAATAAAACACTTTCCTATTGAAAAGATTCATATTTAACAAATGTAAACCGCAACATGTTAAGGGCATCAGAATATTCCATTCAAAGCTAGATGCACTGGACATTAGGTGCTACAAAGTGGTCAGTTTAGTTCTTTACAAAAACACTTTTAGAAATAAAATAGTTATTAACATTACAGCATGTCTATAAAAATCATTAACTTTGCACCACACAATTTTGAAAAGTATTTAAAAATATTTTAGTCATTTTTCTTTTCCTTGAAACCACCCATTAAACCACTTGCAAATTGTACATTGAGAAATATTGTGCTATGATATAGAAAAAAGTGCCAAATAGTAAATATACAAAGCTCAAACACTAGAAAGAAATTAACGTGGAACCAAAATCTAGTCTACATATCAGGTACTTGGGAAGGAATATCTGGGCTAAAACAAAATAGAAGGACAGATCTCAACTTGATACTCGGAGGCGATCTGGCAATCTGAAGAGAAATGTTGCCCAAATGTGATAAAGAAATAATACGGCTTTTTATTAAGGTTACTTGTTGTGGATGATAATCTCTGAAATGATTGGAACCTTTTGTTTCACTGGTGTAGATATCCCCAGTCACACATTTCAGATAAATAGCACTTAACAACTTTCAGGAGATTGACCCAGTCTTCAGCACTGACCTTTTTCCCTTCCTGAATATATCTGTAGGGTAACATTAACAAGTGATATTGTTCTAACAAATGCATTTAATTAAAATCACTGTTTTAGTGCACAGTTACATAAATTTCACTCAGCTCTCCCGAAGTTATATACTAAACAAAGAAAAGAGCTATAAAATTTTCTTCATAAAATCAGGTAGAATCCTTTTAAGATATCATTAACCCTGGATTTGACAAAAATGTGTCTGGCTTCCAAATGCTTTAAGATGAAAATGAGGAGCTGAGTGTATTTGATGAAATGGTCCATTAGTTTAAGGTACAGCATCATGCATGCATTATTTTGGCAGTGAGAAAGTATGTTTGTATGTGTGTATGTTTGTGTGAATTTTCATTACTAAATATTCTATTTAATTGACTATAACATTAAATTTGATTGTGGGCCAAATAGCCAATTAGGTCATCTAATGTCCTCGATAATATATTGATAGATACCATGTGTCTATAAAGTTCTGTTTATACTTTTGTGTAGATTAATCATTATTTACAAGTTAATATTCTATGTCTGTACACTTGTAGTAAACTTGCCCATACATAAAATGCTAAAGGTACTCATGTAAAGTAACCTGCATTTTTACAATTAATTTATAAGCAACAACTATTTAATTTAAACCACCAAAATAAGTGACATTTTGCAATAGAATTAAAAACAGTATTTGATTTACAATTATGATCATTGTGCTCCCTGACTATTAACTTAAGATATAGTCCACAATCTCTATTTTGCACTCTGAAATGATCTTTTAGGTCAGAGGAGCAGATACACAATCAAGTTACTCGAGGTGGTAAAGGTTTCTTATAAATTATACACATGCAATAAGGAAAAAGAAGAAACTATCTTAGCAGCCACTCGGGTCTCAAGGAGCACAGGAGCATGATTCTTGTCTCTTAAGATACAATTGGACCAGGGATTTCATGATAGTGCCATCCTATCACCCCTAGGAAAAAGACATCTGCTTCCCTTTACTCTAGACACTGCCATTCTCAGGACATTGCTATTCTAGTGACTTTAATTTTCTTTTTTCTTTACTGTTTTCATTCCTACAATCTCTACCATATTTTACTGCCCTATGTATCTCTGTCTTAAATTCCAACTCCTCACCCAAGTGGAAATTTATTAGATCAATCAATCAACATTCAATATAGAACCCAATATAGAACTAATGTACAACATTCCCATTAGGGATCATATCAAAGATTAGAAATTGTCAATTTTTTCTAACCTCTAGATGGATGACTTTTGTTAGAGTATTCAATAGGTCTATAAGCTGTGGCTAGTGAAGCATGATCACATGATGCAAAATGAGAGCACTTTTTCTTACAAGTCAACACCTACAACCACTTTTTTCAAAGGAACTTCTCACAGCAGACACAAACCTCTTCAACTTCTCTCTGTGCTCTAGCAACACTTGTCTAAACTCATTCAACAAAAATATGTTGAGCACTGGCTGTGTGGCAAGGCTGAGCTAATTGCTAGGGATATAGTACTTAAAGAAAAGTGACCCATTCCTTACCCTCATGAATCTTACATTCTAGTAGGAAGGACTGATGTCCGTAGAACTAATAAACACAGTTGTTTATTTGCTTTCAATTATGCTATTTTTTTCTAAGGACACTATACATGATGCTAGGGTAGGGTGTATAAAGGGGTTTATAAAATGTATAAGGAAATTCTTTCCTGAGGAAGAGGTTTTACAAGGGAGATCTGGAAAGTGAGTAGGAGGTATGCAGGAAGTAAAATTTTCAGGTAGGGCAAAGAAAAGAGGAAAGTTGCCAAAGAAGAAATATGAAAATTATTGATGTAGTAAAGAAAGATAATGAAGAAAGAGAAGGTTTGTATATGAAGCATGTCTGTATGCTTTGAAATTGGCATACAAGATACTCATATGAAAAAGATTAGGTAGTCAGAAGCCAGGACATGCAGAGAAGTTCAGTTCCTGTAATAATTTTCAATTTTTTTAAGCCAACAATAATCCTTTGGGAATTTCAAGTAGAAAGACATGAATAGGTACATGTTCTTTTAAATCAAAATAACAAATTTCAAAATTGACACAATACTATTATCTAATCAACAATCTATTTTCAAATAATACTGATGATATCCTTTAGATCATTCTTTCTTCTAAGCATGTGATACAATCTAGAGTCACGCATAGCATTTGGTTACCATATCTTTTTATTCTCCTTCAATTTGGAACAGTTCCTCAGTATTTCTGTTTTTCTTAACCTTGACATTTTTTAAAAACACCAACCAGGTATTTTGGAGAATTTTCCTCAATTTAGGTTTGTATGATTTTTCTTCATGCTTAGATCCAATTAATGCATTTTTTTTTTGGCAAAAATGCCACAGAAATGTTTCCTTCTCAGTGTATTATGTTAGAACATATATGATTTCGGTTTGTCTTAAAATTGATAATGTTAATTTCATTATTTGGTTAAAGAAATTATGAGAAGATAAAAAATATAGTAAATATACAGTCTTTTAAATTTAACTATTAAATTTAACTATTTCACTATTTAAATATTAACTATTTCCAGCCCTTCCTAAAATTTCATCTTTCTATTGTTAGGAACTTCCTCATGCTTTTCTTATAGTGCAGATTTTCTGGCCACTAATTCTCTTAGTTTTCCTTCATCTGACTTTTTTTTTCTTGCCTATATTTATGAAGGATTTCACTGGATACAGAATTCTGATTTTGCATGTTTTTTTTCCTTTTAGCATTTTAAAGATTCTCTTTCATTATTCCCTGACTTCCACTCTTTCTGATGAGAAGTAAGTTCTTAATTGTATTGTTTTTCTTCTGCATGTTACACATTGTTTTTCTCCGGCTACTTTGAAGATAATTATATTTATCTTTGATTTTCATTAGTTTGATCATGATATGACTAAGTGTGATTTTTGTTTTCATCCTTCTTCAGATTTGCTGACATTCTTGAACAATTAAGTTTGTGTTTCTTTTTTAAAAATCAAATTTAGGAAATTTTCTTCAAGTATTTCTTCATATTGGAGGTCTAATATTTCTCTTCTCCTTCAATTATACCTGTGTTTCACTACTCGTTATTTTATGCCAAGTTATCGAGACTCAGTTTATTTTTTCTTATATTTATCTCTGTTTTTCAGATTGAATGATTTCTGTTGAATTTTCTTCAAATTATCTGGCCCTTTATTTTGTTATTCAAGTTCACTGTTTAAGTCCAGCAAGTGATCTTTTTATTTCAGATATTGTATGCTTCCATTCTAGAATTTTATTGCTTTTTTTCAACATCTGGGTCATTTTCAAGTGTGGATTATATTAACTACTCTTTTTCTTGACTATCTGTCACATTTTCAGGTTACTTCACATGACCACTAATTTACATTGCATTTTGGACATTGTGGATGGATGATACATTGTAGAAACTATGGAGTGTTTTATCTTCCTCTGAAGAGTGTTTTCTTTGTTTTGTTTACTAGCAGTTAGCTAACTTAGTTAGTCCAAACTCTATATTCTTTCTCCCCTAAGGGTTGCTTTCCACCACACCCTTTGAATTTTATTAATAAATGCACATTTCTGGATAAGTCAAATATTTAGTTGCAGAGTATACATAACTTTTGAGCAACTATTTAGTTGCAGAGTATACATAACTTTTGAGCCACTCTGTGACTCCTTCATTCCTAAGATATCCTCATTTGGTAGCTGATTCAGCATTCCTGAACCTTGTCATACCACTATGACTAAAGCTTATTACTTGAGTTCTAGTATCCCTCCTTGTTCTATCAACCCCATCTGTTCTTATTAATTGATTTATAGCCAACAGCTTGTCCAGGGGAATCTCTCAGGCAAAATGTTGCCCAAACCTAAATCTTATCCACTGCAGTTACTTCTTTCAGTTGTTGGTCCCCTTCCACCTACTCCCCACTTCTGGTAGCTCTCCAATTTCAAACACTATTGTTGTTTTTTTAATATTTTGTTTACAGATTTTATTCTTATCTGTGTGTCCATCCAATATAAGCTATACTACAATTAATAGAGAACTGCAGAATTAGACTTTCAAAATGTCCATCTGATTTCCATGTGGTAAATGGATTGAAGGGAACCAGTAGTGAATAGAGAACAATGTCAGGAAGCTACTAGAGTAATCTATGGGAGAAATGTCTGTAATTGGTCTTGGAAGAAGAGCTAACAAGAAGTATAAAGATTTCAAATATGCTTTTTACTGATTAACATATATTTCTGAATTAATTAATTAATTTTTTCCAAAAATACTAGGACTCGAAATGAAGACCTAGTCTTTCCAAAACTTTAATTGTTAAAACAAGCACCATGTTACTGGGATTGAAAGGAAAAAAAATACATCACTTTCAATTCATGCATAACATACCATGATTGTAAGGTGAATCATAATTTTAGAGATGTTAATATCTGAGGGAAAAATGTCAGTTCTGGAATAAATCAAATATTATATTTTACCAAAAAACATTCTTAAAGACCTGTGGTAGATATATTCCCCTTTTCCTTTTTTCCCATCAGAATCCCAGTTGTGTTTCAGAAATTTCAGTCATGAAGCCCTTGTGACTTAGGGGAAGTTTATTCTGATTATCCTTAGTTAACCATGATTATCCCATCCCCTCTCCAGTGACTGGTTGAGGAACTGAGCCTTAATCCAGTATCCAAGAAATTTGTCTGACTACTACTAATTATTTGGGGGCTGTCTTGTATTAAACTGAATCAATCAAACTAAACAAAAGATTAGAGGAGGGATTCTCACATCTTCTGGACATGATCAAGAAATTATGTTGTCCCAGTTGAAGCTACAAATCATTCAGCAACCAGAGGGGAAGTCAGCCCAATGACTAAATCAATACACAGAGATGGGCAGAGCACAGAGAATCACAGAAATGGAGTCTGAGACTTAACCATACTAATGCCCAGAGAACACCATACTTCTGGGAGTTTGTCAATTGTTCCCTTATTTTTAAGCCAATTTGAAATAGAGTTTTGATTATTTTTATCTGAAAGCTCCGTAACCCATATACTGTCCAAGTTAAAACCTAGTGGCTCTACCTTGGTAGTTCACTTACCACTGCTATGTTTTAGTGGTAACTATCTTCTCTCACTTTTATCCCCTTAGAAATTTCATCTGTCCTTTGTTCTCCTGATAACCATCCCCTGACCTCACTCCAAATTTGCTGGTAACTGCTTTCTTTCATTTCTCAAGCAAATTTTCCAAGGTTCTGACTGACCTACTTATCTTTCTCTGTTCTTCTGCCCACTGCTGATAGTTTATAACTGCTTTTTTTCTGGGATATGGCCCAGATAGAATTGTTTAACTGAAATTATTTATTTTCTATCTACTAATCCAGGTGAAGAATGTAAGTATGTTCTTATAGTTTCTTTTACTTTTCCAGGGCTAGATCCAGCAATTTAACATGTCCTTTGACAGAATAGTCCCTCTATGCCATTCTTCCAGGAGTTTCAGTAAACATTTTAACAGTATTAAGACTTTTTGGCCCAATCTCTACCCTATCTCATTGACCCACAATTGCTTTCATGACTCAGTAACTTATCTATTTCACTTTTTTCCTAAATCTATATTGAATCACCCTATTTTAAATCTTTAAGGTTATATTTCCTTCTTTTCTTCTTTGTTCCTAGAAAGAACATATATTCCTACAGTCTGTATTTTCAGGATGAGAAAAAATGTTTTTAAAAAGATATCTTCTCCATTGTTTTCTAATAAAAGTATTCAACATCCATCATACTTATTTTTTTCCTCACATAATGTATAAAAAAAAATAACAATTTTGCCTAAGCAAATGAGAGGAGGGATCCAAGCACTTGAATATACATGTTCTATTTATCACTTGATTTGGCTTTAACCACATTTCAAAAACTCAAAACAGAGGAAGGACAAGAGATATGCCAAAAATGTTATGAAGAACAAGATTATAATGATAAAACAAATGCAAAAATTTCAAATCTCAGTCCATAAACTCAGGTATGAAAGAAATGTAGATTATTTTTCATTAATTTTTAAAACTGTATTTCAAATTACTCTTTTCTACCTTCCAGGTGGGATAATAAGAATTAAAGGGGGATAGGGAGCTGTTGGAGGGGCTCTGTCCTTGTTTACAGTCCATTAACCCTGAGCACAATAAAACTTCTCAGGTTCATCTCATTTCCTCTTATTAATACCCCCAGACCACTGCTGTGTATCCCACCCAAACAGACTAGTTCTCTAACAGCTCTGTACGCACTTCTTCTGGACCATGTATGTGTGTGTACATCCGTGTGTGAGTTATTCACTGTGTGCATGTGGAGGCAGTTTTTGTTGGGCAGCAGATGTGTAGGGCGAATTATGGTAGCCAATGTGATGCTTTTCAGAACTATTCCACAGCATGGGAGTTCTGACATCGTGCAATTCCTTCTCTGACTAGACCCACAGAGAAGCCATCCATTTTAATGGCAGAAGAGAGCCCACTAAAACTTGCCACCTTCTGGTATCTTTGCCAAAACCAAGAAGTTTAGTATGTAGTGTTTTTAGGCCCATATGCTATACTCCTCAAATACTATTTTATGGTATAATGCATATTCTAATTTCTTCAAGGCATAAGTTATTTAAAACACAGGCTTTTAAAACTCATAATTTTTGTTTAGTTCTTTCTCTCAAAGTTCTCTGACGTAAACTTCAAAATGCTATTTAAAAAAATAAAACCCCAGTACTTCTAAATATTATCTCTTTGTGCCATGTTATCCCTTTGCTGGAGTAATAAATATAAAAATGTCTTAGCCTTTACCTGAATGGGAGAAGGGGTTGTCAGTAACAAAAGTCAGGAAAAGTACATATTGATTATTGAAAGAAAGCTTTAGCTCATTATAACAGTATTGATCCCCCATTGGTCTTCCTACTCTCCATATTTCTGTTTATAGTAACAACATTCTTCCCTGATGCCTTCTCAATCACACCAACTAAAAATGTTTTCTCTTCAATGGGAACAACAGTAATACTTGCCTACATCACCCTCCATATTTTTAACTGTGATATGTGTTGAATATTTCTATTGTATTATTACATCTTAACATTTTAACAGCTTATGTAGATAATAAATTCTTCAAAGCACATGTCCGAGACATTCCCTCATCTTACTTATGGTGCTTTGCACAAATGATTGTTCAATAGATTTATCTGAATCCTCAGGCAAGTTTATTACAGACTAACTAGAGAAAAACTTTTAACTTGTTTTCCAATTATCCAGGCCATTAAGTCAATCTCTTGAGATAAATTATTCTTCTTTACATCTCTGACAAATGTGTGAATACAGAAAAAAGAATTTATAGCCAGTTTTTTCCATTGTTTAATTTGCCATCCCAATGCAACAAAAACAGCAATTACAAAATAAGAGAAAAAATAAAGAAAAAATGATAAATTATTGTTAGTCATCTAAAACAGAGTATCATTCTCACTACTTGCCTTATAAAAGAGGCTTTTAAAAACACAGTGCTTTTGAGGATCCCCTAAATAAGAATATGAAAAAAATCAAGTCTATCTTCTTTGCCTCAAGTGGCACAACTGAGGGAGGCCATGATGAATAACAAAGCAAATCAGAGGTGTTCCTGTCACTATCTCAGACAAATTAATCAATGAAAAAAAATCTATGGAGCATGAGATACGTTCTCTTGAGGACTCCTTTTAATCCCCAACCCACAAACCCTGATAACAATAGCAACAATAATAAAAGCAACAACAACCAAATTAGAACAGCTACCTTTTTAAAAAATGTCGTGGTAGCAGATATTCATGGTTATTAATAGAATATCAATTGCACTTATTCATCATTCATGCATTTCATTATATATGCATGTAACATTTGTTTTCATTTTAGACACAAGATCAACAAGTCCGAAGATCAAACTCTGGATAAAGCCATGTTTATTAATTGCTTTGAAATATAGAAGATTCTGATTAAAGCCCTTTCCTAGGATAGATTCAAAAGCTAAACAATTCGCATAAGCACTTTTATGTCACATATTAAGTTCAAAATAGTGACAAGTATGGAATAGCATACATTTTAGAAATACTAAGATTAATTTTAAATATGTTAAATGTACATTAATAAATATAAGTTAAGACAACCAATGTAAATTTGCAGCTATGGGCATCTTAGTCCTGAATGTTGTGTGATTTTTGGCTAGACTATTTAAAAAGAAATATTTAAAAGGAAATACCCTGTTGATATTTGGAGTAATATAGCTATGTTTCATATAATCAATAGACTAGGACAATATGGATTCCATTTAGATAGGTTAAATTGGTGATAACTTAGTAATATCCAAAAGGAGATGGCCAAAAAACCATAGGGAAGAGGAATCTGATTTTGTAAGGAGGAAAGAATCATTAGAGATAATAGATCTGTGGATGGGAAAAACGGACAAACTAGAAGTCATTCTCTTCCAGACACTTCATTTTCAATGCAGTGTTGTGATTTTAAACAACTTAGTTTACCTAAATTATGTGTCGTGCGTGGGTGTGTTCAAGCAAGGTGCACATGTGGGGACTGTAAATTTATTGCTGCATTCCTCTCAGGGAACCCTAAAATAGAATGGTTTTCTAAACCAAATACCTGAGACAATGAAAGGAACATAAAACAGAGGCTATGCAAACATGGATATTTAATTATATTCTTTCTGAATTCTATATTGCAGTTTCATTTGTTGGTCAAATGAAAATTTTCAAAGTTTACTAGTCTGTTTACTTTAGAATTTCTGTTTGAATACAAGATGCCATTTAGATTAACATTACTGTTCTGCAATATTAGGTCCCTGCAGAATTAGGACAAAAGTCTCCTCAACGATGTTTACAATGGGTGTGTCTTGGTAAATACAGGGTATATATATTCCAAGATTTCTTTCTGTCGCTAAAATTCAGCCTTTATATCAATCCATCCCAGGAAAATAGAAATATTTTAAACAGTAACTTTCCTGATTGAGTTTGAGTGCAGAAGTTATGCTGGGACAGTTATATATATATAAAATAGTACTAATTCTGGAATATGAATAAAGAAGAATATAATTTGTTCCTTCTGGTCCTACTTCTCCAATCTGGACTGTTTGGATATCACATAATTTGCTACATTCTTCTGTAAATGATTCAAAATATATAAAGTCAAGTGCCTATAATACTTTCTTCCTCTTTTTCCCAAATAGCTATTTTAGTCCCCTTCCCCCCAAGCAATATCTAGGATAACAATGGTTTGTTCTTATGTATTTTTTATAATACATATTAAATTTCCTCTATATCTAGAAAAATAAAAGTATTTTTCAGGATACCATGTGAATCATCTTTCTTGACTGTTATGCATAGCAGCCCTTGCATAAGAGCTGTATGCTAGAAGGAACAGGAGTCTTATTGTAATTAAGACATATTATGAATTCTTGGTCAATTACTTATTTTAGGAAAGTAACTTAAACCCTCCAAAACTTAGTTTTCTTATCTATGAGATTTAAATATTAAAACCTGCCTAGCAAAAAAAATAGATGGATGGATATACAAAATGTATATTTTTAATGCATTCTGTCAGTCTATGTCTTTTGATTGGGGAGTTCAATCCATTAACATTCAATATTATTGTAAAGACATTACTTCATCCATTTTATCCCTTGGCTTTCTGTTGTCATATCTTACTATTGTCTGTCTTATTACCCTTTAAGTTACCCTTACTAATAATCTTCATATCTACACTGTTCTCCAAGTCTCTAGCCCTTGTTCTCAACTTTCAGGCTGTAGCACTCTCTTTAGTATCTCTTGTAAATCTGGTCTTTTGGTAACATACTCTTTCAGTTTTTCTTAGTCTGTAAGGATTTTAAACTCACCCTCATTTTTGAAGGACAGTTTTGCAGGATAAAGAATTCTTGACTGGCAGTTTTTCTTTTCAGTATGTTAAAGACATCGTACCACTTTCTTCTCACCTCCATGGTTTCTGATGAGAGATTTGCTTTTAGTCTTCTGGAGGTTCCCTGGTATATGAAACATTGCTCTTCTCTTGCTGCTTTCAGAATACTCTCTATCTCTGGTATTTGTTATTTCGAATAGTAGATGTCTTAGAGTAGGTCTGTTTGGATTTATTCTTATTTATCCTTCTTAGATATTGGTGTTTGTCCATCAGAAGTGTTGGGAAGTTTTTGGTTATTATTTCCTCAAATATTCTTTCTGGCACTTTTCCATTGTCTTCTCCTTCTGGGACACTCATAAAGGGTATATTTGTTCATTTCACATTGTCATTTAATTTTCTGAGACCCTGTTCCATTTTTCCCATCCTTTTCTCTTTCTGTTCTCCTGTATTTTCAAATTCAGATGTTCTGTCCTCAATTTCATCAATTCTGTCTTTCATCAATTCAAATCTGCTGTTATATGCATCTATTGTATTTTTTAATCTCATCTATCATGTCTTTCATTCCCATAAGCTCTGTTACTTTTCATGCAGGCCTTCCAATAGATTTTTATGTTTAGCCAGTGTCATCTTAATATCATTTAGCTCTTTAGACATATTTTTCCTTCAACTCCTTGAATTCTTTTAGGAGATTTGCATCATTATCATTGATTAGTTGTCTTAAAACCTGTGTGTTTTCAGGATTTTTGGTTTGTTCCTTTGTTCCTGTTTCTTAGTATGGCTTGAAATTTTGTGCTGATATCTAGGCATCTGAATTATGTTGCTGAATTTACTCTGACAATTTCTCTCTCTTGCCTAGTGGTTTTGTTTCACAGGTCTTCTTTGATAATTGGTTCAATTTCTTCAAAATCTTTAAAATTGCCCAGCTTAAGTTATTAAAATAGGGCCAGGGACTCACTAATGGGATGCAGACCAGATCAAGGGGACTGGGACAAGAGACACCTAAAGCAGTTTTTCTCCTTGCAGTTTCCTGATTGTCTAGCAGATTGCACTCATAAGTGAACCTTTCCACAGAGGTAAGTCTTTCAACCTCCACTTGCCTGTGATTCTGGCCTGGCCAGATCCAAGATTCAAAGTGTGCTTTGCTGGCCAAACTCACTGAAGAGAAACCACTCTCTATCCTCTGCTGTACCCTCTGTCCTCCCAAGGAGGAAGATATATGTTACCTTCTCAGTTGGCTGCAATAAGCAAAACTCTGTCCAGGCTGTTTGCCTTGAGGATGCAAGATGTGTGCTGTTTCCAACTGCAGCAGCTAGTAAATCAGAGTTTACGTTTCAGCTTCTTTATCTCTCTGTCCCTCACTCTCTGGGTCTTCAGAGTCCCAAAGCAGGTTCCTTGGAAAACTTTTACCCTTCCTTCATTGTTTTTGTGAAAGAGTTGAGCCCTGCCTACCTATTCTGATGCCATCATCCCAGTATTCTAATTTATTTTTTAATTTTTTTAACTAAAGATGTTGTGGGTTAACAAAAAAAACTATGCAAAACATAGAGTTCCCATAAACTACCCTATTATTAACACCTTGCATGGCTGTGGTACATTTTATAATAAAAGAAAGAACATGAATGAAATTGTACAAATAAATTTAGTCATAATTTACATTAGGTTTCACTGTATTGTATTAGATTTCACTGTGTTGTAAAGTCCTTTGTATTTTTAAATTTTTATTCTAGTAACAAATATACAACCTAAAATTTCCACATTTAGCTACTTTCATACATATAATTCATTGGTATTAACTATGTTCAAAATGTTGTGCTACCATCAAAACATCATCCATTACAAATATTTTTCCATCACCCCAAACAAAAATTCTGTACCTATAAAGCATTAGCTCCCCATTCCCTACCCCAACCCCAGCCGCAGGTAACCTGTAGTCTATTTTCTGTCTCTGAATTTGTTGATTATAATTATTTGATATTGGTGAGTTCACACAGTATTTGACTTTTGTGTCTGGCTTTTTTCATTCAACATGATATCTTCAAGTTTATCCATGTTGTTGCATGTATCAGAACTTCATTCCTTTTTACAGCTGAATAATATTCCATTGTGTGTACACATCACATTTTCTTTATCCCTTTCTTGCTTGATGGAGCTTGTGTTACCTCCATCTTTTGACAATTGTGAATAATACCACTATGAACATCAGTGTAAAAATATCTGTTCAAGTCCATGCTTTCCATTCTTTTGGGTATAGACCAAGAAGTAGAATTGCCAGGTCATATGGTAATTCTAAACTTAAGTTCTGAGGAACCACTAAAATATCTTCCACAGCAGCTCTGCACCATTTTGCATTCCCACCAACAATGAACTAGTATTCCTATTTCTCCACATTCTCTTCACCACTTGTTATTTTTGTGGGTATGTATTATTAATAGTAGCCATCCTAATGAGTGTGAAATGGAGTCCCATTGTGGTTTTGATTTGCATTTCCTTAATTGCTAATGATGTTGAAAATAATATAA